>JARBWK010000855.1:0-23851 GCA_030556195.1 Anolis apletophallus
GGAAGGAAGGAAGGAGAGAAGGAAGGAGAGAAGAGGGACTTGAAAGAAAAAGGGGAAGGAAGGGAAGAAGAGGAGAAAGAAGGAAGAAAAGGGGAAGGAAGGGAAGAAGAAGAGAAAGAGAGAGGGAAAGAAAAGGGGGAAGGAAGGGAATAGGAAGAGAAGGAAGGCGAGAAGCAAGGAAGGAAGTAAGGAAGGAGAGAAAGAGGGAGGGAAAGAAAAGGGGAAGGAAGGGAAGAAGAGGAGAAAGAAGGAAGGCGAGAAGGAAGGAAGGAAGGAAAGAAGGAAGGAAGGAAGGAGAGAAGGAAGGAGAGAAGAGGGAGGGAAAGAAAAGGGGGAAGGAAGGGAAGAAGAAGAGAGGGGGGAAGAAAAGGGGGAAGGAAGGGAAGAAGAAGAGAAAGAGAGAGGGAAAGAAAAGGGGGAAGGAAGGGAAGAGGAAGAGAAGGAAGGTGAGAAGGAAGGAAGGAAGGAAGGAGAGAAAGAGGGAGGGAAAGAAAAGGGGGTAGGAAGGGAAGAAGAGGAGAAAGAAGGAAGGCGAGAAGGAAGGAAGGAAGGAAGGAAGGAGAGAAAGAGGGAGGGAAAGAAAAGGGGGAAGGAAGGGAAGAAGAAGAGAAAGAAGGAAGGCGAGAAGGAAGGAAGGAAGGAAAGAAGGAAGGAAAGAAGGAAGGAAGGAGAGAAGGAAGGAGAGAAGAGGGAGGGAAAGAAAAGGGGGAAGGAAGGGAAGAGGAAGAGAAGGAAGGAAGGAAGGAAGGAAGGAAGGAAGGAAGGAAGGAAGGAAGGAAGGAAAGAAGGAAGGAAGGAAGGAAAGAGGGAGAGAAGGTTGGCCACAGCAACGCATGGCCAGGTACAGCTAGTTTAAACAAGTCTGCTTATTTTTCTCCCTTGAGAGCATGATTTAAAGGCAAATATATATTTAAGGGAGAGTATGTGTTTTGGGGCAACTAAAGAGAACACTTCTGAAACATAGATATGTATGTTTTGTGCATTGGTATATCTCTGTCCCTAACAGTTTATTTATTTATTTATTTATTATTTACTTTATTTATATTCCGCTCTTCTCACCCCGAAGGGGACTCGGAGCGGATTACAGAACACATACTTGTAGACCAGGGGTGCTCACACTTTTTCAGCATGGGAGCTACTGATTAAAAAACCAAGTCCCAAAGATCACCTGCCCAGAAATGTAAAACGTATAACTATTTTCTTATTTATTTATTTATATTTATTTATATTATTCATTTTTATGTACTGCTCCTTCCAGCAGGCTCGGGGCAGTTTACATAAAAATGAAGTTATAAAACATCAACATTTCAATTTAATAACAACAATATAAAACAGAGCATAAAATACATCCAACCACCCCATTTCTCCCACACTGCCATATTACCACACATATTATCAGCCAGAAAGTAAGAAGAGAGGCTTTTGAACTGTAAGGCCATTTAATACTCAGCAAGGTAAACAAAGGGGCATGCAAAAATACATCCAACCACCCCATTTCTTCCACATTTCCATATTCCCAGCATATATTTCTCAAGGAACAAAGCAAGCAGAGAGGCTTTGGAGCTAAAAGGCCATTTTAAACATTAAAAATAAACAAAGAGGCATGCCACAGAATAATCAAGCACCCACCCCAAAGTAAAAAGACCGACCTTTGAGATGCGGTAAGGAAATGACCCCAAAGCGCCCTCCTTCTTCTCCTCCGTCGTTGCTCCTATTTCCACACCGCCAGCATGCGTGTCGCCTCCAAGAACTCACGAGAAGTCCGAGAGGCAGAATGGGCACTTCTGCGCATGTGTGCGGGGCCAGCCATGCATCGCGTCATCCAGGCCCGCCCCCTTTGGTCTCCTACGACTCTGAGTGGCTGGAGAAGGACGGAGGGAGGAGGAGGAATCCAAGAGGGGGCCCATTCTGCCTCTTGGACTCTGGAGCTTTTGGAGGTGCGCGCGAGCAGGGAGCGGGGGAGCAACAACGGAGGACTTCTTTGCAGCGTGCAGGGGCACGTGAAGAGGACCAACAGCCAAAAACCTGGTCAGGGGCCTGAAGATCACCAGGATGAGGCCCGAAGATCACCCTGGTGATCCCAATCACCATTCTGAGCACCCCTGTTGTAGACAATCCCTGCAGTTCAACATATGACATATAAACATGTGACGTTTATCACAATACAGTACATACATTTTTTGACATATTTCACACATATATAGACAAACAGAGGCAAACTTTCTGGCCACCAGGGGGAGCTGACGCACTCCTCAACTCTCAGCATTTTCCAGCGTCCCTTTGTTGTTCCTTCCACATTCCTCAGCGATTCCTAGGTTCTTATTTTCCCCTGTAATTATATTTACATAGGCCAGACCAGCCGCCAGCTCTGTACCAGAACCATCAAACACAAATCTAAAATAAAAAATGGCTGTACAGACTCTATCCTATACAAACATTTCCATGATCATAAACATCCCCATGACTCACTCAGATGCATGGGCCTGGAAAAAGTGACTACTTGAGAGCACGGCAACATCCATTCAGCTCTAATTAGGGCCGAATCCAAGTGGATTATCCTCCTCTCAACAGAGACACCTTCTGGTCTCAATGAAACTCTCAACATTCAGACTTTGATTACTTAATTACTGGGACAATTATCTTCACACATTGGTAATTAGCAGTCCAACCACTCTGGTTACTATTTAAATACCTCATTGACTTACCTGTAACTTACCTGTCGGCCTTTCCAAAGGTCACATAATCTCTAAAAGGTTATGGAAATTTCCATTTCCAAAAAGATGGCAACAAAAAAGGCATCTATTTTGCCCCAATTTGTGCCTTATTTGGGATATTAGGAATGCCAATGTTCTGGGCCATGGCTGGGTTATCCATAAGTACGAGTCACAAGAACGTCAAACACAAACGATGCTTTTTCAAAGTCCTATATTGTAGGTATATTAACTTTCAGTCAAAATATAAACACGGTAGCAGTGGAAACAAAATCATGACAATGGCATCAGTGCATCTCAAAAGTATAATCTTCACAAGGAGTCAAAGGTCTCTGGGTTGTCCAAATCAAACAAAATTCCAATGATATATCAATAGTATATAGTTCATACATGGTCAACCCAGATTGTCGCGGTCTGGCCGTTTCGCCCTCTTACTGCCGGGACCTTCAGACCAATGCTCCAAAACTTGTTTCCAATGTGATCCGAATATGTCAAATATATAATCACAATTCTCTCGGTAAATACCATCAACAATCTTGCGGATGGTATTTACCGAGAGAATTGTGATTATTATATATATTTGACATATTCGGATCACATTGGAAACTTAAGTTTTGGAGCATTGTCTGAAGGTCCCGACGGCTTAAGAGGGCGGAAACGGCTAGACCGCCGACCAATCTAAGGTTGACCACCATATGAACTATATACTATTGATATATCATTGGAATTTTGTTTGATTTGACAACCCAGAGACCTTGACTCCTTGTGAAGATTATACTTTGAGATGCACTGATGCCATTGTCATGATTTTGTTTCCACTGCTACCGCGGTTTATATTTTGACTGAAAGTTAATATACCTACAATATAGACTTTGAAAAAGCATCGTTTGTGTTTGACGTTCTTGTGACTCGTACTTTTGGATTACTCCGAGAACTAACGCACTTTACTTTGGTTGGGTTATCCATAAGGCCACACTAGGCCACGGCCTAGGAGCGTAACTCGAGGAGGGCGCAGAAATCACGGGCAAAAAAATAAATATTTTATTTTATTTCAATATTGCCTGCGCCGCGGTACTGCGAGACTTCTAGGTAATGTAGTCTCGCGGCCGTGGAAGTTACGCCTCCCAGTGATTCCAGCCCATGGAAAAGAAGAATCCAGAAGTGACCCGCCCAACTCGTGCCAGGAGCTACCCGCAGCGGCAGCACATGTCATAAAAAGCTGATTGGCTGCCACTGCCACACTAGCCTTTCCTGCTTCTGCTATGCCTTAGAAGCAGGTGGACTAGTGCGGCGGCGGCAGCCAATGGGGGTTGCCCGGGGTGGCGCTTAGCAGCGAAGCGCCACCTCGGGCGCCCCCCGATTGGCTGCCGTGCTAGCTTTTCCTGCTTCTGCTATGCCTTAACAGAAACAGGAGGACTGGCGCGGTGGTGGCAGCCAATGGGGGTTGCCTGGGGCGGCGCTTAGCAGCTAAGCACTGCCTCGGGCGCCCCTGATTGGCTGCCACCACGCACTAGCTTTTTCCTGCTTCTGCTAAGGCATAGCAGAAGCAGGAAAGGCTAGCACGCAGCGGCAGCCAATGAGGGTTGGCTGGGGTGGCGTTAAGCAGCTAAGCACCGCCTCGGGCGCCCCTGATTGGCTGCCGCCGCCGCGCTAGCTTTTCCTGCTTCTGCTAAGGCATAGCAGAAGCAGGAAAAGGTAGTGCGGCGGCAGCCAATGGGGTTGCCCGGGGTGGCGTTACGCAGCTAAACACGGCCTCGGGCGCCCTGATTGGCTGCCGCCGTTCGCTGCTGCTTTTCCTGCTTCTGCTAAGGCATAGCAGAAGCAGGAAAACAGTCTTGGCGCAGCCAATGGGGGTTGCCCGGGGTGGCGCTTAGCAGCTAAGCACCGCCTCGGGCGCCCCTGATTGGCTCGCGCCGCGGCGCTAGCTTTTCCTGCTTCTAAGGCATAGCAGAAGCAGGAAAAGGCTAGCACGGCAGCGGCAGCCAATGAGGGTTGGCTGGGGTGGCGTTAAGCAGCTAAGCACCGCCTTGGGTGCCCCTGATTGGCTGTCGCCATCACAGCTTTTTTTTTCCTGCTTCTGCTAAGGAATAGCAGAAGCAGGAAAAGGTAGTGCAGCGAAGCCAAGGGGTTGCCCGGGGGTGGCGTTAGCAGCTAAGCACCGCCTCGGACGCCCCTGATTGGCTGCTGCCGCTCGCTGCTTTCCTGCTTCTGCTAAGGCATAGCAGAAGCAGGAAAAGGTAGTGCAGCGGAAGCCAAGGGGGGTTGCCCGGGGTGGCGTTAAGCAGCTAAGCACCGCCTCGGACGCCCCTGATTGGCTGCTGCCGCCGCGCTAGCTTTTCCTGCTTCTGCTAAGGCATAGCAGAAGCAGGAAAAGGTAGTGTGGCGGCAGCCAATGGGGTTGCCCGGGGTGGCGTTAAGCAGCTAAGCACGACCTCGGGGCGCCTGATTGGCTGCCGCTTACGCTTAGCTTTTCCTGCTTCTGCTAAGGCATAGCAGACGAGAAAAGCTAGCTAGCACGGCGGCAGCCAATGGGGGCGGGCGGCATAATTTCGAACTGTGGCCTAGGGCGCCAAAAGGTATTGATCCGGGCCTGGTTCTGGGTTTCCTAAAGTAAACAAACAAAGAAGAGGCGGGCTCCTTCTGACTCCCAAATCGGCCCAACAATGGGTTCGCTTGGCAGCCATCTCCAACGCAGCGTTTTAAGGCCTTCTGTGCCACATTTCAGCCCTGACTGAATATTTACGGCGGGCTTATAAATCCCACCCAAAGAATGTTTACGGAAGGAACACCCGAAGACCTTTAACTACGCCGCCGCAACATTAACAGGTGCCGACGTTACTACAGGAAAGTAATAGGAACCGTGATTTCGCCTCGGCATCTGCTTTGCCGCCATAATTTCGCGGGAACCACGGTAATTCATTTGTGACGTTATCATAAAATCATACTTTTACTAGGCTAATTTTTTTTTCCTCCAATGCCGCATATTTCCAGAATGCAAAGTTGTAAACTCTTGGATTTGGGAGATTAAGCAGGCAATTAAAATGTCATGTACGATTTGCTCTTCGTCAAAGGGACGGGCTGACTCAACGGAGAAAAGGAAACCGCCCCCAAAGTATGTCTTCCAAAGATATTTTTTTATGACCGGCTTTAAAAAATAAATAAAACTGAACCTGCAGTGAATCACTTCACGATCCCAGGAGACTGATTTGTATTTCTCTCTTCTTTTATGTGTGTGTGTACAAAGGATTAAGTCAGGCCCGCATTAAGGCTTGGGGATGCCCGAGGCCACACCCGGTAAGTGCCGCTCCGGGAGGGGGGTGCCTGAGGGGGGCGGGGCCGGCGTGAGCGAGGAGGCGGCGGGGGGAAGTCCCGCCCCTAGGCGTCTGACGTGGCTTCCCCCCGACGCCTCCTCGCTCGCATGCACGGGCGCCCCTCCCTCCTTCACTGGAAGAAGGAGCGGTGCGCGAGCGAGGAGGCGGCTGGAGGAGCCCGTCAGACAGCCTACGGGCGGCGGGACTTTCCCCGGCTCCCTCGCGCATGGGTGGGTGCCGCGCTCCTTCCTTCACTGAAAGAAGGAGTGCGGCGCCCACCCGCGCACGAGAGAAGGAGCGGGAGGAAGTCCCACCACCCGTAGGGCGTCTGATGAAGTTTTCCTCCAGCTGCCTCCTCACTCGCGCCGCTCCTTCTTCCAGAAGCAGGAGGACTGGCGCGGCGGTGGCAGCCAATGCGGGTTGCCTGGGGCGGCGCTTAGCAGCTAAGCACCGCCTCGGGCGCCCCCGATTGGCTGCCACCGCCGCACTAGCTTTTCCTGCTTCTGCTAAGGCATAGCAGAAGCAGGAAAGGCTAGCATGGCAGCGGCAGCCAATGAGGGTTGCCTGGGGTGACGTTTAGCAGTTAAGCACCGCCTCGGGCGCCACTGATTGGCTGCTGCCGCCACGTTAGCTTTTCCTGCTTCCGCTAAGGCATAGCAGAAGCAGGAAAAGGTAGCGCGGCGGCAGCCAATGGGGGTTGCCCGGGGTGGCGTTACTGAAAGAAGGAGTGCAGCGCCCACCCGCGCACGAGAGAAGGAGCCGGGAGGAAGTCCCGCCGCCCGTAGGGCGTCTGACGGAGTTTCCCTCCAGCCGCCTCCTCGCTCGCATGCATGGGCACCCCTCCCTCCTTCACTGGAAGAAGGAGCGGCACGCGCGCGAGGAGGCGGCGGCTCCTTCTGTCTCTCGGGTGCCGCACTCCTTCTTTTAGTGAAGGAAGGAGCGTAGTGCCCGCGCGCGCGCGAGAGGAGCCGGGGGGAAGTCCCGCTACCCGAAGGGCATCTGACGGGGCTCCCCTCCAGCTGCCTCCTCTCTCGCGCGCCGCTCCTTCTTCCAGTGAAGGAGGGAGGAGCGCTCGTGCATGCGAGCAAGGAGGCATCGGGGGGAAGCCACGTTAGACGCCTAGGGGCGGGACTTCCCCCGGCTCCTTCTCCCGCTCGCGGGAAGAGGGAGGGAGGAAAAAGGCCGGCCTGGAACCCGCCCCCCCCCACTCTCCTGGCTCCTCACCTCGGCTCCTCCTCCCGCTCGCGCGCTCCCTCCTCAACAACTGCAACCTAAATGCCGTGGTGACCGAAGGTCCTGTCGCCATTTTGCCACCCCCATGGCGCTGACCGAGGCCATGGCCTCATCTGGCCTTATGGGTAATCCGGGCCTGGATTCAGTCATTATTAAGAAAAGTTACTTTTTGGTTCCTTAAAGCACTGTTTTTCAACCTGTTTTGAGCCGCGGCACATTTTAATACATGTACAAAATCCCGGGGCACACCACCAACCGAAATGACACCAAATGACACTCTAACACAGTAATACATATAGTTAATATGTTTTTAAATGTATTTATACACTCAGTGTGAAACCTGGGCCTGTTTCGATGAACACAACATAGAAATCCTGGCAGGAATGGCAGAAAGACACACGCGAAGTTCTTGCTCAACAGCTAGGAGTTATAGTTCACCCGCAATCAACAAGCACTCTGAACTCCACCAATGACAAGGACTGTGGGGCTGGTTCTGTCGTCTAAATCAGTGTTTTTCAACCTTTTTTGAGCCGTGGCACATTTTTTACATTGACCAAATCCTGGGGCACACCACCAACCAAAATGACACAAAACGACACTCTAACACAGTCATACATATAGTTAACATGTTTTTAATGTATTTATACACTCAGTGAGAAACCTGGGCCTGTTTCGATGAACACAACATAGATATCCTGGCAGGAATGGCAGAAAGACACAAACTTCCCACGCAGAACTCCCATAACCAAGAGAAAATGCTATAAGAGTTTGGTGGGCATTGACCTTGGGTTTTGGAGTTGTAGTTCACCTATATCCAGAAAGCACTGTGGAGTCAAACAATGTTGGATCCGGACCAAACTTGGCATGAATACTCAATATGCCCAAATGTGAACACAGATGGAGTTTGGGGGAAAATAGACCTTGACATTTGGGAGTTACGGTTTCTGGGATTTATAGTTAACACACAATCAAAGAGCATCCTGAACTCTTGCAACAATGGAATTGAACCAAACTTGGCACATTGAACTCTCCTTACCAAGAGAAAGTGCTGAAAGGGTTTGCTTGGGAATTGACCTTGAGTTTGGAAGTTGTAGTTCACCTACACCCAGAGAGCACTGTGGACTCAAACAATGTTGTGTTATGTTGTTGTTTGTTTTCTATCCAGAATCACAATGTTGGAAGGAGGCTCACCACTTTAAGGTCCCTCAAACAGGCATGGGAAAACTTCCGGCCCCTCTGGGTGTTTTGGACTCAACTCCCACCATTCCTAACAGCCTGAGGCCCTTTCCTGCTTAAATGGCTAAGGGGAAAAAAGGAAAAGGGCCTGAGGCTGCTAGGAATGGTGGGAGTTGGAGTCCAAAACACCTGGAAGGTCCAAGTTTGCCCAAGTTTGGGGGAAGAAAGTGTCTTGGAGGTTCCCATTTCCCACGGCACACCTGATGATCGCTCACGGCACACTAGTGTGTCACGGCACACTGGTTGGGAAACATTGCCCTAATGATAAAAAGGTGAATGTGTGATGTAATGAAGAAAACCAGGATTGCGGAACATGAGGAGTGGCTTAAAGAGCTCGGTTTGGCTCATTCCTCCGAAATCAGGGACAGCGTGTGGAGTGGGTGGCCCAAGTCTCCTCCATTGTGGGGTACCTCAGGGTGCTATTCTCTCCTCTCTACTATTCAACATCTATGTTCGACCACTCGCTAGACGGGTTCGGAGTTTCGGCGGATCCCTGTGAGATGTGCTGCATCTCTGCTGTGTCCAATCCTGATCGGAGTCCTGAGCTAGTGGCTGGATGTTTATGGCTGACCGAAACAAGCGCCGGCCAGCCCAGCCCCTTTGTACTGACGGGGTGCCCGGAGGCCCCGTCCTCGACGTCGTGGCTTCATGATGGCAGTGAACCAGGAGCGCGGAGGGATGTATAAAATGGCGGACGGCCTTGGAGACGCTGAGAGGAGGCGGTCCTCCTCCTTTGCCTTGGATTTAGACCGGAAAGGACAAGCTCGCAGGCAACGGAAGAGAGGCCGGAAGGGGAAGTCGAAGAAACTCTGGGCTTCCGGTCCACTAATGGGGAGCCCGGACCCAGGGGCGGTCCGACGTATACGCGAAGGAAGCGGCCGCTTAGGGCGCCAACCTCTGGGAAGGGCGGCACCTTTTGGGAAGGCGCCGCCCACCGGCGGCGCCACCGTAGCAAACCTCCCTGCTGCTGCGTCGGCTTCAGCGCCTGGCCTGCAGGAGCTTCTGGGCATCTTGCGGAGATATTTGCGCATGCGCAGTGGCTCGGAGCTGAAGTTGAGCTCGGAGCCACTGCACATGCCAGAAGCTCCTGCAGGCGCTGAAGCGAAGCCTGTAAACACGTCACGTCAGCACTCCGTCCGTGTTGGCACGCAGGGGGCGGAGGCAAGGGAGGCTTAACCTCTCCTTTGCCTCCCCCTGCGTGCCAAATCGGACGGAGTGCTGATGTGCGTGTTTACAGGCTTCGGCTTCAGCGCCTGCAGGAGCTTCTGGGCATCTTTTCAAGCTCCTGCAGGCGCAGAAGCCTGTAAACACGTCACATGGCGCAATTGGGCAGGCAGGGGGCAGAGGCAAAGGGAAAGGGGGCGGAGACAAAGGGAAAAGGGGCGGAGACAAAGGGAAAGGGGGCAGAGACAAAGGGAAAGGGGGCGGAGACAAAGGGGGCGCCAAAGTAATGTTCGCTTACCATATAAAATGACCTTAGACCGCCCCTGCCCGGACCTAAAAATCAACCAGAAGAGTGACATTACGAAGGCGCCGAAGTCCTCCTCCTCGAACGGAGGCAATCCAGAGGGACGCCAAAGACATCGAGCTGCCCCCAAAAACTCTAGTGAGAGCGTAGGAAGCAAGGATAGCCCTTGGACCACCCTGACGGTGCACCGAGGGGAGGGGGCAAACGCAGGAAGTACAAACCCAGGACTTTCTGGGGTTTGGGCTTTGGGATCTGGGCCAGATCAGGCTCCCATAGCCCCAAAATTAAATTGAAACACCCTGAGGTCGTGGAAGGTGGGGCGACCCATCCCCTCGTTACTGACCGACCCCTCGTTTAGATTCTATTGGGGAAGATTTTTTGGAGCTCACTCGGGTAAGGGCATAGCGCCGCTGTCTATATCAGTGTTGCCCAACCTTTTTTGAGCCGCGGCACACTTTTAACATTAAAAAAAATCCGTGGGCACGCCACCAACCAAAATGACTCTCTAACACAGTAAAGAATGGCTGGGGGTTGGTGGCCTGCTGGGAACAGCTGCTGGGAGTGCCAAAGCCAGGAGGCGGAGCCAGGCTGCGCCATGCCCCCTAACCCAGTTCACCTCTCCCAGCAGATGCTCCAGCCTTGAGGGGCAGTGCCAAGCCAGCGACGCCAGAGCCAGCACAATGCTGGCTTGGCACTGTCCCCTCAAGGCTGGAGCAGCTGCTGGGAGTGCCGAAGCCAGGGGAGGGGGCAGAGCCAGGTCGTGCCATGCCCCGCCCCTTCCCCCGGCTTCAGCTCTCCTACAGGCTGTGCCATGCCCCGCACCCTCCCCCCAGCTTCAGCTCTCCTACAGGCTGTGCCATGCCCGCACCCCTCCCCCCCAGCTTGGCTCTCCTACAGGCTGCGCCATGCCCCGCCCCCTCCCCCCCAGCTTCAGCTCTCCTACTGGCTGCGCCATGCCCCGCCGCCTCCCCCCAGCTTCAGCTCTCCTACAGGCTGTGCCATGCCCGCCCCTCCCCCCGCTTCTGCTCTCCTACAGGCTGTGCCATGCCCCGCCCCCTCCCCCCAGCTTCAGCTCTCCTACAGGCTGTGCCATGCCCGCCCCCTCCCCAGCTTCAGCTCTCCTCAGGCTGTGCCATGCCCGCCCCTCCCCAGCTTCAGCTCTCCTACAAGCTGTGCCATGCCCTGCCCCCCCTAGCTTCAGCTCTCCTACAGGCTGTGCCATGCCGCCCCCCCCCCCCCAGCTTCAGCTCTCCTACAGGCTGTGTCATGCCCCGCCCCTCCCCCCAGCTTCAGCTCTCTTGCAGGCTGCGCCATGCCCGCCCCTCCCCCAGCTTCAGCTCTCCTACAGGCTGCGCCATGCCCGCCCCTCCCCAGCTTCAGCTCTCCTACAGGCTGTGCCATGCCCGCCCCCCCCCCAGCTTCACCTCTCCTATAGGCTGCGCCATGCCCGCCCTCCCCCCCAGCTTCAGCTCTCCTGCAAGCTGTGCCATGCCCCGCCCCCCTCCCCCAGCTTCAGCTCTCCACAGGCAGGCTGAGCCATGCCCCCCCCCTCCAGCTTCAGCTCTCCACAGGCTGTGCCATGCCCCGCCCCCCTCCCCCAGCTTCAGCTCTCCTACAGGCTGTGCCATGCCCGCCCCTCCCCAGCTTCAGCTCTCCTACAGGCTGTGCCATGCCCGCCCCCCCCCCAGCTTCAGCTCCCTGCAGGCTGCCATGCCCCCCAGCCCCTCCCCCAGCTTCAGCTCTCCTACAGGCTGCGCCATGCCCGCCCCTCCCCAGCTTCACCTCTCCTACAGGCTGCGCCATGCCCGCCCCTCCCCAGCTTCAGCTCTCCTACAAGCTGTGCCATGCCCCGCCCCCTCCCCCAGCTTCAGCTCTTCTACAGGCTGAGCCATGCCCGCCCCCTCCCCCAGCTTCAGCTCTCCTACAGACTGTGCCATGCCGCCCCCTCCCCAGCTTCAGCTCTCCTACAGGCTGTGCCATGCCCCCCCCCCCCAGCTTCAGCTCTCCTGCAGGCTGTGCCATGCCCCGCCCCCTCCCCAGCTTCAGCTCTCCTACAGGCTGCGCCATGCCCCGCCCCTCCCCAGCTTCAGCTCTCCTGCAGGCTGCGCCATGCCCGCCCCTCCCCCAGCTTCAGCTCTCCTACAGGCTGTGCCATGCCTGCCCCGCCCCCCCGCCTCAGCTCTCCTACAGGGCGCGCCATGCCCCGCCCCTCCCCCAGCTTCAGCTCTCCTACAGGCTGTGCCGTGCCCGACCGGCTCCCCCCCGCTTTAGCTCTCCTACAGGCTGTGCCATGCCCCCCCTCCCCAGCTTCAGCTCTCCTACAGGCTGTGCCATGCCCCGCCCCCTCCCCCCAGCTTCAGCTCTCCTACCGGCTGCGCCATGCCCCGCCCCCGCCCCCCAGCTTCAGCTCTCCTACAGGCTGCGCCATGCCCCGCCCCCCCCCCCAGCTTCAGCTCTCCTACAGGCTGCGCCATGCCCCTCCCCCTCCCCCAGCTTCAGCTCTCCAACAGGCTGCGCCATGCCCCGCCCCCCAGCTTCAGCTCTCCTACAAGCTGTGCCATGCCCCCCCCTCCCCAGCTTCAGCTCTCCTACAGGCTGTGCCATGCCCGCTCCTCCCCAGCTTCAGCTCACCTACAGGCTGTGCCATGCCCTGCCCCCCCCCCAGCTTCAGCTCTCCTACAGGCTGCGCCATGCCCCGCCCCCTTCCTCCAGCTTCAGCTCTCCTACAGGCTGTGCCATGCCCCGCCCCCTCCCCCCAGCTTCAGCTCTTCTACAGGCCGCGCCATGCCCCGCCCCCTCCCCCCAGCTTCAGCTCTCCTACAGGCTGTGCCATGCCCCGCCCCTCCCCCAGCTTCAGCTCTCCTACAGGCTGCACCATGCCCGCCCCTCCCCAGCTTCAGCTCTCCTACAGGCTGTGCCATGCCCGCCCCCTCCCCCAGCTTCACCTCTCCTACAGGCTGCACCATGCCCGCCCCTCCCCCAGCTTCAGCTCTCCTACAGGCTGTGCCATGCCCTGCCCCTCCCCAGCTTCAGCTCTCCTACAAGCTGTGCCATGCCGCCCCTCCCCCAGCTCCAGCTCTCGGACAGGCTGCGCCATGCCCCGCCCCCTCCCCCCAGCTTCAGCTCTCCTACAGGCTGCGCCATGCCCGCCCCTCCCCCCAGCTTCAGCTCTCCTACAGGCTGCGCCATGCCCCGCCCCTCCCCAGCTTCACCTCTCCTACAGGCTGCGCCATGCCCAGCCCCTCCCCAGCTTCACCTCTCCTACAGGCTGTGCCATGCCCCACCCCCTCCCCCCAGCTTCAGCTCTCCTACAGGCTGCACCATGCCCCCCCCCTCCCCCAGCTTCAGCTCTCCTACAGGCTGCGCCATGCCCCCCCCCCCCCAGCTTCAGCTCTCCCACAGGCTGCACCATGCCACGCCCCTCCCCCAGCTTCAGCTCTCCTACAGGCTGTGCCATGCCCCGCCCCCAACCCCCAGCTTCAGCTCTCCTACAAGCTGTGCCATGCCCCGCCCCCCTCTCCCCAGCTTCAGCTCTCCTACAGGCTGAGCCATGCCCCGCCCCTCCCCCAGCTTCAGCTCTCCTACAGGCTGTGCCATGCCTGCCCCCTCCCCCAGCTTCAGCTCTCCTACAGGCTGTGCCATGCCCCGCCCCTCCCCCAGCTTCAGCTCTCCTACAGGCTGTGCCATGCCCCGCCCCCGCCCCCCAGCTTCAGCTCTCCTACAGGCTGTGCCATGCCCCGCCCCTCCCCCCAGCTTCAGCTCTCCTACAGGCTGCGCCATGCCCCGCCCCTCCCCCCACCTACAGCTCACCTACAGGCTGCGCCATGCCCCGCCCCCCCCCCAGCTTCAGCTCTCCTACAGGCCGTGCCATGCCCCACCCCTCCCCAGCTTCAGCTCTCCTACAGGCCGTGCCATGCCCCGCCCCCTTCCCCCGGCTTCAGCTCTCCTACAGGCCGTGTCATGCCCTGACCCTTCCCCCAGTTTCAGCTCTCCTACAGGCCGTGCCATGCCCCACCCCTCCCCCCAGCTTCAGCTCTCCTACAGGCTGTGCCATGCCCGCCCCTCCCCCCAGCTTCAGCTCTCCTACAGGCTGCGCCATGCCCCGCCCCCTCCCCCCAGCTTCAGCTCTCCTACAGAGGAGGAGCATGAGCGGTGGATGGGCTTCAGTGGGCAGGGCTGCTCCTCCACACGGCTTCAGCGAGCGAGGGTCAAGAGTCATGGCGGGAGTCATGGTGGATTGGAGGCTGGCTGGGGAACGGCGGCTGAGGCGGCGCCCGGTCCCTTCTTCTTTTTCTTCGCCACTGCCGGCCCTTCCTCCTCCTCCCCCAAGCAGCAGGAGTTCGGCAGGAGGGGGAGGAGGGGGGGCAGAGAGCTTTTCTCGCGGCACAGCAGGAGGTCCGTCACGGCACACTAGTGTGCCACGGCATACTGGTTGAGAAAGACTGGTCTATATTACCTTGTTTGTATATAAAGCTGATTAGCCAGGTGGGAAGGCCTGCCGAAACAGATAAGTCTTGCACGCTCTCCGAAATGCTAGTAAGTCTCGGAGCGTATGGACTACAAGCGGAAGAGTATTTGAAAGAGACGGAGCTGCAGCAGAGAAGGCCCTGCGCCTGGTCTTTGTAAATCATATGATGCTGAGACTGGGAACTACAAGCAGCATTTAATCTTCAGATCAAAGTGGTCTCTGAGGTTGATTAAAGGCAAGTCATTTTTTTAGATATAACGAGCCGTGGCCGTGTAATGCCTTGAAGGTGAGGGCCAGCACAGGCCCGGATTGAGGAAGTTTTCCGCCCTAGGCCAGCATCGTCCTCTGCACCCTGCCCCCCTACCTTCAGTCAAGGGAGGAGGGCGGGGAGAGGAGGGGAAAGAGGCGGAGGGACCCCTGCCGCGCATGCGTGTGCGGCGGGAGGCGCCTCTTTCCCCTCCTCGCCCCACCCTCCTCC
The DNA here is from genome assembly GCA_030556195.1 of Anolis apletophallus. Lineage (NCBI taxonomy): Eukaryota > Metazoa > Chordata > Lepidosauria > Squamata > Anolidae > Anolis > Anolis apletophallus. The sequence continues at coordinate 14,906 of JARBWK010000855.1, forward strand.
CTTGATTTATTTATTTATTTATTTATTCGGACTTCTATGCCGCCGACTCCCTAAGGCTCGCGGCGGCTCACAGGAGCCGAAGCAACAAAATACCAAGAGGACATCCATAAACATACAGGGCATCCAGGGGTAAAAACATCACAGGGTAACCAACAGCAGATAGAGAGGGGAAGACCAGGCTCATGCCAAGGGCAGAGCCGCCCGGTGGAGCTATCGAGGGCGACCATCAAATGGGGGAGCCGAGGGTCCCACAAATCGAGGAACGTCCTCAGAGACTCCAAGTCTAAGCAGTGACAGTCACTGCGGTGTCGGTCGTTGCCGGCCTGTGGACCATGCCTCGTTATCGGCGGCTTGTCCACCCTCCTAGATTGGGGGTTCGCCAGTGGAGGCGCCCCGCGCCTGCGGGCAGTGTTCCGGAAAGTCCTGGGACGGGGCCCTCCGGGGGGCGCCTTCCGGGAGACAGCCGCCGTGGGGGGGGGGAGGTATTACAGAGCAGGGGAGGGACGTCCTCCGACCCCGCCCCCTGCCCCGTCCTCGACCTCATCTCCGCTTCATCGGATGTTTATCGAACCTGGGCGACCCATCGGGGCCTGAGCTGATCACAGTCAGGGGGACCGTCGGCAGCCGTCCTGCCCGTCGCCGGGGCCGCTCCCCAGGAACCCTTGCCAGGACCCTCTCGATGTCCGCCGCATCCGTCACGGGCTGCCCGTGCAGCGGCAAGGGGGAGCTCACGGCTTTCGGCGGTGAGACCGGTAGCGGCGGCAGCTCCGCAACAGGGGTCACCGGGGGCGTGGTCCTAGCCATTAGGGAAGGTAGGGGGTGGGGCCAGGGACGCCGAGCTGGACCAGGCCGGCGCCATGTTGGAGCAGCCAGCCGACGCCCCCACCGTCGAGCCCGGGGGGTGCCGGCGCCCCAGGGCCACCCATGGGCTCCACCACCGGTCCGCCGTCACTCCTACTAGGGCCTCGCCCGTGGATGGAATCGCTCCTCAGAGAGGGGGTCCCCCTTGGCAGGCCACTCCACTCGACCCTCTCTCCTCCAGATCCAGGTGCAAGGGGGCCGAGCAAGGCGGGCCCTGTGCTCCGCCGGCCGCGCCTCCTCCAGGCCCAGAGCGGGGGTCCGGGCGGCGGGGGGCACAAGGACGCCGCACAAGGATTGAAGGAAGTAGGGCGGGGAGAGGAGAGGAAAGAGGCAGAGGAAACCCTGCCGCGCATGTGTGTGTGGCGGGAGGCGGCTCTTTCCCCTTCTCTCCCCGCCCTCCTTCCTTCAATCAAGGGAGGAGGGCGGGGTGAGGAGGAGAAAGAGGCGGAGGGACGCCTGCTGCGCAGGCGCACGCGGTGGGAGGGCGCCTCTTTCTCCTTCTCTCCCCGCCTTCCTCCCTTGATTGAAACGAAGGAGGGCGGGCAGAGGAGGGAAAAGAGGCACCTCCTGCCACGCGCGCATGCGCACTTGTTTGGGGAATTTTTTAAAAAAAACTTTTGGGGGGGTCCGGATCTGCTGCCCCCCCAATCCGCCACCCGAGGCCATGGCCTTATGGGTAATCCGGGCTTGGGGCAGCAGCTGAAAGATGATTCGATACCCGATCAGAAGCCAGTCATTGGAGAGATGTGGCACCTTGCAGGGGGCCCCCCCAAGAGTCTCGCAGCTGCATTTTGGACCACGGATGGTAGACCGTGGTAAGCCGATGTAAAGAGCTGTCAGCTCCGGCAAGGGGGGGTCTAATGAACCACGCTCACTCCAAAGATGCTGAAGGATAAGTAGTTTAATAGGTCCTTAATCCAGGGCAAGCAAAGATAGACTAAAGTTTTCCCGCGCAAGAGTCTCTTCAAAAGCCTCCCGGCCCGCCCCCTGCTGGGCCCCTCCTTCCTCAGGGATGACCATCCGGCTCTCTGCATATCAAAGTTCAGGAAAGGTGCCTGGCACATCAAGGGCGGTTCCATATCAAAGCCCGCCAGTTCCAGTTCAAAGGCTGCCAGATGTTGCTCTTATCTGATGGCGCGCGGGGCTTGGTCCGTTAGGACAACAAACGGGCCAAGCGGCGCTGACAAGAGCATTGCCATCGTCCAGTCTCGAGGTGACCAAGGCCTGGATCACTGTGGCCAGGTCATCTCTACGGTGGTAGGGGGCCAGGCGTCTGATACCACGCAGATGGAAGAAGGCCGTTCTACCGATGGTGGACTCCTGGGCTTCCATCGTCAGTCGGGAGTCTAATAGGACACCCGGGCTCTTCACTCGAGGTGACGGGCGCAAGGTCTCGCCGCCTAGGGTTGGTAAATTGATGAGCAACATTATTGGATTACATGGCTACTGTAGCTTAAAAGAGAATACACCCACAATTCTTGTGTCATGATGTTTCCATCCTTAATTAAAACTTTTCTCCTCATATATTCACAGAGGTTTACGGACCATTTGAAGGAGGGTTGTGGCAATCTGGAGAGGGGTAGAGACTGAGCAAGAAACCAAGAGGAAAATGTGTTCGAAGACGGAGGGCTTGCTTGTTCCTCTGGCCTTAGTTACTCCAATGGCCTTCGCAGAATTGTTTAGCTGCTCAAAGAGTTGTTTGGATAGATGCAAATATTTATGCTCTGTCTTAAACACGGAACGTGGCCAAGGAACGTGTTCCAGATGTTCACCACCTCCATCGGTGCCCCGAATGGCAGTGAAGGAGGACTCGTTGGAGGGGGAGCGAGGAAGGACGGATTCCAAAGGAAAGAGAACAGCAGTTGTGATGCCAAAGAAAGATGACACTCACCCCAATTTTCCAGTTGATAGGTTGCAAATGTACTCGTGTAAGTGTGGTTTAGCTGCTTTGCAACAGCTGCAGAACTGTTTGGGCTGAAAGTCAGCCTGAAGAAAAGGGAAGTCCTCTACAAGCCCGCACCACAGGAAGAACACCATCACCCCCACGTCAGCATAGGCCTCAACGCTGGTGATCCCTGCTTGCTCAAGGACAGCAACATTACTCACATAGTCGGTCCAGTGTATATTTAGGATTGTGCAAAGACAGCGCTGATGAAACCGTTTGAGGAGTCGTAGGTGTTGGCGATAGGTGACCCATGTTTCAGACCCATATAGGAGAATAGACAGTAGGATAGCTCTGTACACACTGATTTTGGTGCTTTGCCTCAGGTGCTTGTTGCTCCAGACTCTTTTGTAAAGCCTTCCGAATGCACTCTATGCCTTTGCTAATCTGTGATCTATCTCTTTATCAACCTTGGCGTCTGAAGAGATGATGCTTCCCAGGGAGGTGAACTGCTGAGTGGACGTAAGCACAGATTTGTCTCTGTTGACATGGGGATGATGGTGTTCTTCCTATGGTGTGGGCTGGTAGAGGACTTCCCTTTTCTTCAGGCTGACTTCCAGCCCAAACAGCTCTGCAGCTGTTGCAAAGCAGGATGTGAGGCACTGGGGATGATGATGTTCTTCCTGCGGTGCGGGCTGGTAGAGGACTTCCGTTTTCTTCAGGCTGACTTCCAGCCCAAACAGCTCTGCAGCTGTTGCAAGGCAGGATGTGAGGCACTGGGGATGATGGTGTTCTTTCTGTGGTGCGGGCTGGTACTTCCATTTTCTTCGGGCTGACTTCCAGCCCAAACAGCTCTGCAGCTGTTGCAAAGCAGGATGTGAGGCGCTGGGGTGATTGTGTTCTTCCTGTGGTGTGGGTTAGTAGAGGACTTCCATTTTCTTCAGGTTGACTTCCAGCCCAAGCAGCTCTGCAGCTGTTGCAAAGCAGGATGTGAGGCACTGGGGATGATGGTGTTCTTCCTGTAGTGCGGGCTGGTAGAGGACTTCCCTTTTCTTCAGGCTGACTTCCAGCCCAAACAGCTCTGCAGCTGTTGCAAAGCAGGATGTGAGGCGCTGGGGATGATGGTGTTCTTCCTGTGGTGCGGGCTGGTAGAGGACTTTCTACTCTAGAGGAGAGGTAACTAGGTGGTAGTCGTTTTCTGAGATTGAGGGTTTTGTTTTTTTTTGTTTTTGATGGGATTAATAATAACTATTATTATCTTTTAGAAGTATTTGAAGGAGAGGAAGGGAAAGAGAAAAGAAGCTAATAGGGTGACTCTCTCAAGCCATCCGTCCCCACACGCCCCCAACTCCCAGTCAGTCCCATTAAATAAAAAGAATCAAGGAAATCAAGGAAAACAATGGGAAACCCAACGGATTAAACTGTGGTGCTGAATAGGGGAAGAGGAGTCAAGACTGGCTGTCACTTGGTTCTGTTCTGGGCGGGGATTCATACCGTTGCGGGCTCCCAAAAGAGCCAAAGAAAGAAATGACTCCGAACAGATCTGTGCTCTAGGCATGAGAAAAAGTTATGAAAATGATTGTTTCGTAAGAAATTCGTAAGAAATGCTACTTTTGAGTATTTCCGCCCCTGGAAGGCCAACCAGGAAGTGGACTTTCTTTATAGAACTTCGGGGGCCAGGATTTTCTTAAGTGTCGTCATTAGGTCGTAAAGGGGGGGGCACCCTCCTTCTCTCTCACCACCCTCCCGCCTCCCTTGCCAATAAGTATTATGGCAAGGCAAGCCCTAAACTCGCTCCTTCTTTCGGCTGGAAGCCGGAAAAATGTAAACAGAGAGGATTACTCAGAGTAAATCTGCAAAGGAGAGCACTTTGGATGAAGGGCCCTCCTTTGTGGATTTACTTCTGAGTAAACCTCTCTGTTTACATTTTTTTCCAGGCTTCCCTGCCTCTCCTGCCTGCCAGGATCTAAAGCATCAAATAGTATTGGGGTGAGAAACCAACCTAATGTATACTAGAAGGAATGCTACTGTAAGTGCCTAATATTATAAGTAATCCAACTGGTCATACCTACATTCCATGCACATGCAATAATACAGCAGTAATAACAATAACAAGAGGTAAAATTCAAACCAAAAGTATTCTGACTGGTCTCCTCATGCGGTGCAAGCGGGCTCTTCTCTATTAGCCCGGGAAAAGCCAGCGTTTTCTGCTTGGGAGCACACACATACATATTCTGGGATTTGCTGCAGAATCCCGGGCTCATAGAGAAGATTCTGCAGCAAATCCCCCAAGAATATGTATGTGTGTGCACCCAAGCAGAAAACGCTGGCTTTCCCGGCTCACAGAGAAGAGCCCGTTTGCACCGCATGAGGAGAGACCAGTCAGAATACTGGTTTTGAATTTTACCTCTTCTTATACCCATTGTTATTACTGCTGTATTATTGCATGTGCATGGAATGTAGGTCTATGACCAGCCTGGGCAAACTTGGGCCCTTGCTCCCTCGGGATCGGGGTGAGAGAGAGGCAGCGAGGAGCGAGGGGGGGGGGCTCCTCCTCCTTTTCTTTTGCTGCTTCCAAGAATAGAATACCCCCCTCCCTCCCTCCCTCCTTCCCTCCCTCCTTCCTATTTGGAGAGTCCCATCTAGAATTCAGTGTGGTTTATTCAGTTTTGGCCTACAACTCCCAGAAATCCCAGCCAATTTACCAGCTGTTAGGATTTCTGGGAGTTGTAGGCCAAAACCATCTGGAAATGCGCATGCACTGGCATACGAACTACTAACGAATTTCGTTAGTAATTAAGTTACATTTTAGAAATTTTTGGAAAATTTTTTGTAAGTCTTTCTTTTACTAATCAAAAAATATCCCTCCCCCCAATTTGATTTTAGAATCGCCATTTTTGGGTTCGAAACCATGCCTACTGTGCTCAAGCCTACTATCTTCTCCTAATTCTGTATTAGTTTCATATAAGGTTCCAATTCTTCTTGAATATTTTTTAGCCGAAGTCGTGTAGAAAATTGTTTTGATAAGCGTTATCTTGAATCGAAGGAGTGCCTCGGCTGATAAGAGTGACAGCTGCAGGGCAAAAATTTCTGCCCAAACAAAGCCTTGGTGGTATTTTTGCAGGGATTCTCCATGATATATTTTCCGCAAATCATTTGCTTTGTGTTTGTTCTCCCTCAATCTCGCTATCTTGGATTGCCGCTAACCAATTTAGACCTACAGCGGATAGCTGCGTGTACATTCATCATCCTTCAAGTATCCAGGCATCTCTCTGTCATCTCAAAGCGACAAGTGGCCCTTTCGCTCACACTCGACTCTGCTGCTGCTCGCCCCTTGAAATAATAAAAAAATCTCTCGGCATTACTTCGCGAACTAAGATTCTTAGGAAGGACTCATCCCAGCCTTTCTACAAGCGCGTTGATGACTAAAAAGGCCAATCTGAGATAGGCAAGTCCAGTTGCAGAAAGCACAGCAGAGAGTCTCCTCGGGTGATGTTGTTTCCAAGTTGCGGTTCTTTCTGCGTTGTCGTTTCTCTTCGAGACCCGTTCGGCGTCTCTTCTCAAACGAGGCCGCAGCATTGTGGATAGTGCGCCTCCATGCCTCCCGATGTGAGGCCGGGTGGACCATTGTTGGTGATCAATCTGGCCGAGCCTGAGATGTTGTTTCAGGGAGTCCTTGTATCTCTTTTTGGGGGCGCCTCTCTTGCGCTGACCCGTGGCAAGTACTATCTTTGGGAGGCGGTGGTCCTCCATCCTAGAGACCTCGTGCCCTGCCCAGCGCAGCTGTGTTCTCAATAGCATGGCCTCAATGCTGGTGACTCCTGCTTGCTCAAGGACAGCAACATTAATCACATAGTCGGTCCAGTGTACATTTAGGATTGTGCGAAGACAGCGCTGATGAAAGAATTCGAGGAGACGTAGGTGTTGGCAATAGATGACCCATGTTTCAGACCCATAGAGGAGAGTAGACAGTAGGATAGCTCTGTACACATTGATTTTGGTGCTTTGCCTCAGGTGTTTGTTGCTCCAGACTCTTTTGTGAAGCCTTCCGAATGCACTCCATGCCTTTGCTAACCTGGTAATTATGATCTATCTCTTTATCAATCTTGGCGTCTGAAGAGATGATGCTTCCCAGGGAGGTGAACTGCTAAACCGACTTAAGCACACATGTACCTATGCTGATGTGGGGCTGATGGTGTTCTTTCTGTGGTGTGGGCTGGTAGAGGACTTCTGTTTTCTTCATGCTAACTTCCAGCCCAAACAGCTCTGCTATTTAATATATGTTTGTACATGAATCTCCTTCCTCTTTTGGTTTCTTGCGTATCCCAATAATACCGACTTCCGAGCAAAATAAATGTGGCTGAAAAGTTTATGTTAAGCACAATACTGTATGATTGTGATGGTACATGTATGGGATAGGCTTGTGCATTTCGGATGAACCTTGATCCATTTCTGCTGGCTGGATTCTGGTAGACCCCCGTCCTCAGGTGGGTAACCGTTTTCATTCCACAGCCAAAAAAATGACTGGATCCCGCCCACCCGGAAATTCCACTTCCCAGGCATTCTGGGAAATGTAGTTTGGGAAGGTGAGTACCCCTGCGACAGGGAATGCCTGGGAAGTGTAGTTTAGGGCAGGGTCCTTTGCATTCCCTGCCACAGGGGCCCTCACCTTCCCAAACTACATTTCCCAGAATGCCTGGGGAGTTTAGGGCAGGGCAACGCCTTTTGCATTCCCTGCCACAGGGGTCCCCACCCTTCCAAACTACATTTCCCAGAATGCCTGGGAAGTGGAGTTTAGGGCAGGGCCTTTTGCATTCCCTGTCACAGGGGTCCTCACCTTCCCAAATGACATTTCCCAGAATGCCTGGGAAGTGTAGTTCAGGGCAGGGCCTTTTGCATTCCCTGCCACAGGGGTCCTCACCTTCCCAAACTACATTCCCCAAAATGCATGGGAAGTGTAGTTTAGGGCAGGGACTTTTGCATTCCCTGCCACAGGGGTCCCCACCTTTCCAAACTACATTTCCCAGAATGCCTGGGAAGTGTAGTTTAGGGCAGGGCCTTTTGCATTCCCTGCCACAGGGGTCCTCACCTTCCCAAACTAAATTTCCCAGAATGCCCGTGGAAGTGTAGTTTAAGGCAGGGTCTTTTGCATTCCCCACCACAAGGGTCCTCACCTTCCCAAACTACATTTCCCAGAATGCCTGGGAAGTGTAGTTCAGGGCAGGGTCTTTTTGCATTCACTGCCACAGAGGTCCTTAGCTTTCCAAACTACGTTTCCCAGAATGCTCCCACCCATTAACTTTGCTCGTCCCACCCAAACTAGTCACCTCCCAAACTACATTTTGCAAACTATATTTCTTGATGTTCTCTTGGCTTTACCAAAGTTGCTTAATGCTTATGCTGAAAATTAAACTGACCTTGGGAGACATCCAAGTGTTACAGAATCTTATGATGGGGGGGTGTGTGTGTTTTGATTCTTAAATACCTCCCCCCCCCACGCACAAATACCTTTCCTGCATGTTTCTAATATCGATTCGTATGCACAAATGTAACGAATATTATCTGAAATATGAAATTAAAATAAAATTATGCACAAGCCTAGTAAGTAGGCATGAGAAAAATGAAACGGAAATTAAAAGGATTCGTAAGAGATTCGTATGTAATGGGACTTTTGAGGTTTTACGTATCGCTGCCGCGATCCCGGAAGTAGACTTCAGGTTACGGTCCTTGAGGCCAACACTTTGCGTTATGATCGTAAGAAATACTTAAGTATTAATTAAGTCATTATGGTACTACGTACTCACTTCTCCCCTGTCTTCTCCCCTCATTTCCTTCCCGCCTTCATTCAGCTTCTTCTTTTTCCCGCATTTCTATGGGGAACTGGAAGTGACGCTGCTGCTAGGCAATGCATTCTGGAAAGTGTAGTCCTCCACGCTTCCCCCCCTTCTCTTCCCCGTTGCTCTGCTGCCATGCCCCATCGCAGGGGCCAGCTTCACACAAACACGCGCGCGCTTCTCCTCCTCTCTCCAGGCTTTCCCCCCCTCCGTCTCCGCCCCGGGCCTCTGCCATGCCCCATCGCAGGGGCCAGCTTCAGCCCTCCAGGTATGGGTTTTGGACTTCAACTCCCACCCTTCCACACACCCTCACGCCTCTTCCTTTTCCTCTCAGCCTGGGCAAACTTGGGCCCTCCTCTCAGGATCGGG
>JARBWK010000856.1:0-23831 GCA_030556195.1 Anolis apletophallus
CACCTGGCTGACATTGTAGGAGGGAGGGTGAAGCTAAGGAGGGCTCCCTTTTGGCCCTTCCCTCCCTCCCACAGCGTCAGCCAGGGTGGCAAGCGCGATTTTCCCGGCTCTGCCACCTGGCTGACGTTGTAGGAGGGAGGGTGAAGCTAAGGAGGGCTCCTTTGGCCCCTCCCTCCCTCCCACAGCGTCAGCCAGGGTGGCAAGCGGCGATTTCTCGGCTCTGCCACCTGGCTGACGTTGTAGGGGGAGGTGAAGCTAAGGAGGGCTCCTTTGGCCCCCCTCCCTCCCACAGCGTCAGCCAGGGTGGCAGAAGCGGCGATTTTTCCCGGTTCTGCCGCCCTGGCTGACATTGTAGGAGGGAAGGTGAAGCTAAGGAGGGCTCCCTTTGGCCCCTCCCTCCCTCCCACAGCATCAGCCAGGGTGGCAGAAGCGGCGATTTCTCCTGGTTCTACCGCCCTGGCTGACATTGTAGGAGGAAGGTGAAGCTAGGAGGGCTCCCTTTGGCCCCTCCCTCCCACAGCGTCAGCCAGGGTGGCAGAAGCGCGATTCTCCCGGCTCTGCCACCTGGCTGATGTTGTAGAGGGAGGGTGAAGCTAAGGGAGGGCTCCCTTTGGCCCCCTCCCTCCCACAGCGTCAGCCAGGGTGGCAGAAGCGGCGATTTCTCCCGGTTCTGCCACCCTGGCTGATGTTGTAGGAGGGAGGGTGAAGCTAAGGAGGGCTCCCTTTGGCCCCTCCCTCCCTCCCACAGCGTCAGCCAGGGTGGCAGAAGCGGCAATTTCTCCGGCTCTGCCACCCTGGCTGACGTTGTAGGAGGAGGGAGGGTGAAGCTAAGGAGGGCTCCCTTTGGCCCCTCCCTCCCTCCTACAACGTCAGCCAGGGTGGCAGAAGCGGCGATTTCTCCTGGTTCTACCGCCCTGGCTGACATTGTAGGAGGGAAGGTGAAGCTAAGGAGGGCTCCCTTTGGCCCCTCCCCTCCCTCCCACAGCATCAGCCAGGGTGGCAGAAGGCGATTTCTCCTGGTTCTACCGCCCTGGCTGACATTGTAGGAGGGAAGGTGAAGCTAAGGAGGGCTCCCTTTGGCCCCTCCCTCCCACAGCGTCAGCCAGGGTGGCAGAAGCGGCGATTTCTCCCGGCTCTGCCACCCTGGCTGATGTTGTAGGAGGGAGGGTGAAGCTAAGGAGGGCTCCCTTTGGCCCCTCCCTCCCTCCCACAGCGTCAGCCAGGGTGGCAGAAGCGGCGATTTCTCCCGGTTCTGCCCCCTGGCTGATGGGGTAGGAGGGAGGGTGAAGCTCGGGCGGGCTCCCTTTGGCCCCTCCTCCCTCCCACAGCGTCAGCCAGGGTGGCAGAAGTGGCAATTTCTCCGGCTCTGCCACCCTGGCTGACGTTCAGGAGGGAGGTGAAGCCACGGAGGGCTCCCTTTGGCCCCTCCCTCCCTCCCACAGCGTCAGCCAGGGTGGCAGAAGCGGCGATTTCTCCTGGTTCTACCGCCCTGGCTGACGTTGTAGGAGGGAGGGCGGAGCTAAGGGGGGCTCCCCTTGGCCCCTCCCACAGCATCAGGGTGGAAGAAGCAGCGCTCGCATCCGCACTTTTGGGGGGGATTTCTTTGGGAATTTTTTTTTTAAATTGGGATTTTTAAAATATATTTTTATTGCAGGAAGGTAAGGGGCCGGATCCAAGGGGCTGGCGGGCCGTGTGCGGCCCACGGGGCACCTGTTGGACAGCCCTGACCCAGAATATCAAGGCAAAAAATCCCAGAATATCTGCTTTGAACTGGGTTATCTGAACCCACACTGCCATATATTCCAGTTCAAAGCAGATCATGTGGGATTTTATTCAGCCATGTAGAAGGACCCTAAGATTCACATAATTTATATTGAACAAGCTCATAAATAATCATCTGGAAATTAATACACACACAACTGCTCTATATACGGCAGGGGTGGTCAACCTGCGGCCCGCGGGCTGGATGTGGCCCCCTGGTCGGTTCTGTCCGGCCCAGGGAGAAGTGTGTCGGGGGCGGGGCCAACCAAGAAGAAGGGGTGCCGCTCCCGCCATCCCATCGCGGCAGCTTTGGAGTGCCCCAGGCTCTCCGCCTCCTCCTCCTGCCTCCGGCATGGAGAGGCTTCGGATGGCCAGCGTGGGAGGGTCAGTGCCGTGGCGGGGAGGAGCCTTTGGACGACTTCCTGTAGTCCCGGATGAGCTGGCTGAGATATTCTGGGAGCCGTAGGAGTCAGGAAACTACCCCGCCAATCTTGCACAAAAATGCAGGTAAGTGTTTTGTGTGAAAATTGTTTTGTGTGTATGTGTCGAAACAACCAACAGAAAAAAAGACTGGATCTCAACCACAACCACGTATGTAGGAAAACCTACTTTTTGGTGCAAAATAATATTTCTGTACAAATTCCATTAATTTTGCACAGAAATAGCACATGGTTTCGGGAAACAGTATTATTTTGTCTGAACTGGGGCTCCCCAGGAGAAACTGCATTCAAACTTGTTTATTCGTTCGGTCACTTCCAACTCTTCGTGACCTCATGGATCAGCCCACGTCAGAGCTCCCTGTCGGCCGTGGCCACTCCCAGCTCCTTCAAAGTCAAGCCAGTCACTTCAAGGATAGTGAAGAAAAGGCTAGCTGTCCCACATACAGGTATACAATGGGAAAAGCAGCGAAACGCTAAGCAGAATAGGTAATACACAATATGAAGTGTTTTATACAATAATATAGTCAGTTATATAATGGTTATATACAACGCTACTCAAAGGGGAACAGCTGGCTGTTCCCCTTTGAGTAGCGTTGTATATAACCATTATGTTTATGTGAGACTTGTCTTATAATCTATGCATTACTGTAACTCTAGTGTCCAAATCCCACCGTGACGCTCGCGAGATTTCGGCATCTAGGCCACGCCCCCGGCCCTGAAGAAGCCCCTACGGGGTGAAACGGCCACGCGGGACCCGTTGGCCCCACGATGACCCCCTGCAGACCTACAATATTTGTGAGACCACACTTGTGGAGGACTTTTCTTTATAACATTTATCACGCAGGGAAGGCGTCCGGGACTGTGCCTGAGCCTTTTCCCATTCATTCTCTCCGGAGCTTGGGCGTCCTGGTTCACCTTTATGTGAGCCCAGCCACCGCTATTGTTTTGAACTGCATTATGATGATACATTTTTGTTTATATAATTGTATAATGATGACATATCTGTGATAAAATATATGCATTTGTAGACCTATGAGAACTGACTATATTATTGTATAAAACACTTCATATTGTGTATTACCTATTCTGCTTAGCGTTTTCGCTGCTTTTCCCATTGTATAGTCACTTCAAGGATACCATCCATCCATCTTGCGCTTGGTCGGCCCCTCTTCCTTTTTCCTTCCATTTCCCCCGGCATCATTGTCTTCTTCAAGCTTTCCTGTCTTTTAATATTCAAATATTTTGGGGCAAAAGTCTTAAGAGTTCTTAAGAAAGAAACAGACATGAATACATTTATTTATTTATTTATTTATTTATTTATTTATTTATTTATTGGACTTCTTAGTCGCTCTTTCCTGCAGGCTCAGGGCGACTCTCATATATGAGAACCACAAAACACAACAAAACAGTTTTAAAAAACCAGTTAAAAACACAGTGGCAGATCCACCTATTAAAATTAAAACATGTTAAAATATCAGTATTTAAATTACAATTACCACTACAATATACATGTTCCAGTGCCTATGGTCCAAACGCCTGAGTAAAGAGGAGGGTCTTACAGGCCCTGCGAAAAGACAACAAATCCGTCTGGGCTCGGATCGTGGAAGGAAGGGAATTCCACAAAACCGGCGCGACGGCACTGAATGCCCTCCTTCGTGTGGAACTCAGATGGATAGAATGGTGGCTAGGCACTACCAACAGATTCTGGGTTTCGGAACGCAGTGGTCGCGGAGGGCTGTAATGGGAGAGGCGGTCCCTTAAGTACACTGGCCCCAGACCATTCAAGGCCTTGAAGGTCAGAACCAGCACCTTGAAGGTGATCCGGTGCTCTATTGCAGTGTTTCCCAACCTTTTTTGAGCCACGGCACACTTTTTACATTTACAAAATCCTGGGGCACACCACCAACCAAAATGACACAAAATGACACTCTAACACAGTAATACATATAGTTAATATGTTTTTAAATGTATTTATACACTCAGTGTGAAACCTGGGCCTGTTTCGATGAACACAACATAGATATCTTGGCAGGAATGGCAGAAAGACACAAACTTCCCACACAGAACTCCCATAACCTAGAAAAAATACTATAAGAGTTTGGTGGGCATTGACCTTGAGTTTTGGAGTTGTAGTTCACCTATATCCATAGAGCACTGTGGACTCAAACAATGTTGGATCAGGACCAAATTTGGCATGAATACTCAATATGCCCAAATGTGAACACAGACGGAGTTTGGGGAAAATAGACATTGACATTTGGGAGTTAGAGTTTTTAACTTAAATGAATGTGTATGATGTTTAATGTAATTGTATTTTAATGTTGAATGTTTCTGGGGTTTTATATTGTGTTTTACTGTGTGGGCATCGAATTGTGCCTTTTGTAAGCCACTCTGAGTCCCCCTCGGGGGTTGAGAAGAGCGGGTAAAATGCTGAAATAAATAAATAAATACAGTTTCTGGGATTTATAGTTAACACACAATCAAAGAGCATCCAGAACTCTTGCAACAATGGAATTGAACCAAACTTGGCATATTGAACTTTCATTGCCATCAGAAAGTACTGAAAGGGTTTGCTTGGGAATTGACCTTGAGTTTGGAAGTTGTAGTTCACCTACATCCAGGGAGCACTGTGGACTCAAATAATGATGGATCTGGATCACACTTGGCATGAATACTCAATATGCCCAACTATGAACACACATGGAGTGCCTTTATCAAGGTAGGTTTCTTAGGGTTTTTTATACTTCAACACACTAGACTCTCCCCCTTCCTCTCCTGGAGGTTCCAATTTCCCACGGCACACCTGATGATTGCTCATGGCACACTAGTGTGCCCTGGCACACTGGTTGAGAAACACTGCTCTATTGGGAGCCAGTGCAGTCCGCGCAGCACAGGCGTGATGTGGCAGCGAGATGGAAGGCCTGCCACCAGCCTGACTGCAGCATTCTGCACCAGCTTAAGCTTCTGGATCATCGACAAGGGAAGGCCGATGTAGAGGGCATTACAGTAGTCCAATCTTGAGATGACCGTGGCTTGGACCTCTGTGGCTAGGTCATGACGGGACAGGTAGGGAGCCAGCCTCCTCGCCTGTCGGAGGTGGTGGAAGGCCACACCGCTGACAATTGAGAAATGTTTCTCCATTGACAGCTCGGAGTCAAAAGTGACTCCCAAGCTTTTAACAGATGGAGACGGGCGAAGTGTCGCCCCGTCCAGGGTCGGAAGCCGGATCTCTCCCATACCCGGAGGACCCAGCCACAGGATCTCCGTCTTAGCCGGATTCACCTTCAACCTACTGGCTCGCAGCCATCCAGTGACGGCTTCAAGGCAACGATGGAAATTATCGGGTACGGAGTCAGGCTGGCCTTCCATCCCCAGAACAAGCTGGGTGTCATCCGCATATTGGTGACACTCCAGCCCAAAGCTGCGTGCCAACCGAGCAAGTGGTCGGACATAGATGTTAAATAACAAAGGGGGAGAGAATTGCCCCCTGGGGCACCCCACAGGGGAGTGGGATGCCCTCGGAGACAACCTCGCCCCTTCTCACTCGCTGAGACCGGTTCCGGAGGAAGGAGGACAGCCAATTAAGAACTGTCCCCCTCACTCCAGCCCCGGCCAGTCGGTGGGTCAAGAGATCATGATTGACATTTTACTTTTGATGGCGATTTCTATGTACAAAATGGCGGAATCCATCCATCAAATTTACCTTTGAGAAAAACACCCAGAGTATTACCTTTTTGGATTTAACGATATTTCGGGACCAAGACACCTTGAGAGTGAAGAATTATTGTAAACCAACTAGCCGCAATTCATACTTACATTTCGAATCCTATCATACCCACTCCCTGAAATACAACCTCCCATTTTCCCAGCTTACCCGCCTTAAGCGGAACTCTTCGAGAGAGGCAGATTTTGAACAATCGGCTGCGGCTCTGATAGCTCAATTAAAAGAAAGGGGATATCCAAACTCGATTCTACGTAAATCTTTAAATAAGATTCGCAAAATCCCTAGAGAAAACCTGTTTCACCACCGCCCTAAAACACCCTGTGAACGTATCATTTGGCCCTTGACTTTCACCCCTCACTCCCACTGTATTTCTAAAATTGTCCGAAAATACTGGCCCATTGTGAGCTCAATTCCAGGATTGGAAAATCCCCCTATGATAGCCAATAAAAGAACATCTAATCTTAAACAATTATTAATTCATGCTGATCACAGAATCCCCCAACATACATTAAAAGGTAAAACCCACACTCAACCGTGCTACCACTGCACCATATGCAAACACATTTCTACTCAGGAAACAATTACCGACCTGGAGGGAAAACATACCTTTAAATTGCGTACAGGAGCCACATGTGGCAGTAGAAATATTATTTATTGTTTAATTTGCCCATGTTTAAGATATTATGTTGGAGAAAGTGGGCGTGATTTGCGTACAAGGGCGCAAGAACACCGATCGAGATTTAAAACACGCAATGAATCTTCTCCGCTGTATACCCATTTTAAACAGCATCACAATTTCGATGACTTTAAAATTTTAGTATTAGAAATAATTTCACCACGACCATATCGGGATCAAAAACAACTATTACATCAAAGAGAAGTATTCTGGATTCATTCCCTAAAAAGCGAGTTACCTCTAGGCCACAATGATCGCCTATCAATCAGTGAGATTTTGGAGTAGGTTTCACCTGGAGCGAAGCCGGAGTGTATGTAACCGAGACCTCCGGTGTTATGTGTTGTCCGTTGACTACATTGTGAAGCAGTGGCTGCGTCCACTCAGAAATATATTTACGTTGATTTAAATGGATTGGTATGTGTAGCACAGCAGTTCTCGTTTGTGCCTGGAGGGCAGGGGATAGGACCTGGGGTCCCATTAGCATTAGAACCAGCGGTGCCAGAACAGGATTCAGAGGATGAGCTAGATGACTGGGGCGAAGGGCAGCTTTCCCCTCAGGGGCCTCTTTCGCCCACAGAGAGCTTGGCCTGGGAAGAAATGTGTTTTGGTCCTAGTGAAGATTCAGATAACCAGGTGCAGATAGACAGCGATTCGGGGAGTTATGAACATCCGGGGGGGGAGATCTTCTCAGGAGCCTCCTGAGGAAGATATGGAAGAAGGCTCATGGGAAACGGCTAGGGAGGAGAGCTCTCAGGGAGATAGAAACACAGCTGTGGAGAGACAAGGTCGAACCTTTGATAGGAGACGGAACATAGAGTATAGCAGAAGGGAATGGTCTAAGAGCATAGACCGGCCGAGGTCCGTGAGCAGCGATTGGAGACGCAGAAGCCTTGAGCATCGGGGACCTCGGCCGAAGGATTAAGTATAGGATCCGTGGGAATGAATCCTCAGTGCTCCGGCCACGTCTCATCTGAATAGGCGTGAAGCGGAGTGGGACCACAAGCTAAGCTAGCCAGTGGTCATCAAGCCTTGCCTTGCCTTGTTCCTGATCCGCATAGCCTTGCCTTGCCTTGCCCTGTTTCCTGATCCGCATAGCCTTGCGGAGCCTTGCCAAGCTTTTTGCCTATTTGCTACGTTACCTTGGACATTGTTACTTCAAGCCTTTTGGATTGCTTTTATATTCTATTGGACATTATTCTTTGGAACTGTTATTATTCTTCAATAAAGTAGTTAGCCTTCAGTCTGTCTCTGTGTGTGTGATTAAGGGGCCGGTCAAGTCTGTGCATCGTGACAGTATGTATAAAACTTTAAGCCTTTTTATAAGGGTTGTCCTGTTTAACTGGTGGGCTAAATCTGAATTGCAAAATGTTGATATATGTATTATTTTATTTTAACTCATAGATGATTGGGCCAGTGGAATTATAAACAAATGTTATTCTTTGGGGTCCCGATGAAGCCAGGTCCCCCTGGCGAAACGGCAAGGCCTTTAGATACATAGTCCGTCGACCCTCCAAGCCTTATAATCCGGATTACAAATATTATGAGATTGTGAATGAATATAAATATCGAGATTTGAGTTTGTCTCCGGAATAGAGGGCTTTGTGATATATTATTTTGAACAATTATCTACAAGAATTCCACATCCCCATTTGGGAAGATATATGATTTTTACGATCAAGTGATCTCTAAATGAATGCCAAATAAATTACTTTGATACAGATATTGAATACTCTTTCGTGCTATAGCAACCCGCGTTCCAGTTTGAACTTTACTTTTGGGCTATCATGATTGACAGTATCGAACGCTGCCGTGAGGTCCAATAACATGAGCAGCGCCGATCCACCCTGATCTAGTTGGCATAAGGAAGAGACACTATTATGAAGCATTGCAATGCTGCCATGACACCATGAAAATGATGCCATTCAATCAGAGTCACACATCCACTTCAGTCAAAACAAGGGCACCAGGCCACCACAACCATGATTCTTTTTATGGCATCCTGCGGCTGCAGAGACAAAAATTTCTGGCTAAAAACTGTCTGGCATTACTTCGTGAACAAAGATTCTTAGGAAGGACTCATTCCACGCTTTCTACAAGCGCGTTGATGATGGAGGTTGGATGTGTCCTTCGAGCCTGTGCAATGGATTTTTCTGGTAGGCACCTCATACCTACAGGAATGTCATAATCCTGGGAGGGGACAGAACTCCGAGCCCCCCAGGAGAATTCCATTCGCATTGTTCATGCAATACGGAATCTGGTGGCCTTTGTTTCGGGATTAGGCAGGGGGAAACAGCTTCTTGCCTGCTTGCCAGCTGGGCCACAAAAGAAGTAGCAATTTCTCATATTTTTGATACACGGGGATACATATGCAGGGAATACATTGGGGGGAAGAAGAGGTTCATACATAACACATCCCGATTTGCCCCACCACCCACCAAAGTTCAGGAGAAAACATTTATTTATTTTATAAAGTTTTTGAGTAGGAGAAAAAGTCCTTGATAAGCTTGTATGAAGCTAGGGAGAGTTCGTGAGGTTCCAAATAAGGCAGTGTTTACCAACCTTTTTTGAGCCGCGGCACACTTTTTACATTTACAAAAACCTGGGGGACACCACCAACCAAAATGACACAAAATGACACTCTAACACAGTAATACATATAGTTAATACGTTTTTAAATGTATTTATACACTCAGTGTGAAACCTGGGCCTGTTTCGATGAACACAACATAGATATCCTGGCAGGAATGGCAGAAAGACACACATGAAGGTCTTGCTCAACAAAAAAACTGATGTCTTGCAGGGGGTTAGGGGGCCATAGGGAAGGGGCTCGGGGACCGTGTACGGCCCCCGGGCCGCCTGTTGGACAGCCCTGTTTTAAACTATCTTCTGCAGAGCCCTGGGAAGGGGGGGTCACCTCTGATATCATCAAGAAAAGCTTAGTATCTTCCTTTGTACCTGGAAACATTGAATTATGTCTCCGATGGAGCCTTATGAGGAGGCAGTTGTTCTTCTCCGGCAACCAATCCGTTTAGGGCCATATGGGATGTGCCTCCCCCCTGAGCCTTTGCTTGACTAATCCAATGGCAAAACTATTATCTCCTCCTGTTCAGAAGTTGACATAATCTGAAAATGCTTCACTAATTCCAATCTTCCTACGACTGAACAACTGGAACAATTGCATGAATCTTTATGTGTAGAGCTAAGCCCCCTCTTGGATGTACACTTTAACGAAGGGGGAGTGTCAGGGAGACTGACAACAAAGCTATCAGCAGGCAAAAGTCTGTTAATCCATTACAATGTCGAAGATGCACCCATCCTCTTCAAGTAACAGCCGTTATCAGCAGAAGGAAAAATATACTTCCAATAGTGAGTGCGGCAGGGAAAATGCAGTCAGCAGCAGGCGCAAGAACTTCTCAGGGACAGTGGCAGTGGCATATTAGTTCTTACAAAATTACTTACTTTTTTACTTACTTAGGCGATCCCTTGTTGCCAGGACCGGACGAAGGTAAAAAAAAAATAGTAGTAAGCAAACCTTTTTTTGGCGCCCCCTTGGTTTTTGAGGTTGGTGATAATGGCGCATGTGTGCCAGAGCACGCATGTGCGAAAACAGCTAGGACGCCGTCTGGGGTGGGGCGAGGCTGGCCTTCAGGCCCACAAAAAACAATACCCACGAAGGGTTAATGATAATAAATCACCAATTCTATAACGTATCAAAGATTGTGTATTCAATATAATGTAGCATATAAAGTCACAGAAAGACTAGCATAATAAGACAGGGCATCAATACAAATCCTAAATCAAAAGTCCCACGCAGGGGTTAATTCCAGTAATACTCAACATCCCTCGCAGGGGTTAATTCCACACAATATATATCAGTGCTTAATAGCATATAAACAAAATCCTTCATAATAGAGAGTGCATAACTATATATCAGTGCTTAATAGCATCTATACAAACTCATTCAAAGTAGAGAGTCCATAAATCATACTCATCCCCGGTGGGGAGGAAAAGGCAGCAGGACGCGGAGGAGTAGATTACAACCCATCCAGGTGATGAATCAGGCCGACGGAGTCGCCATGCGTGTTTAGAGGCCAAAAGATCCGTTTCACCGGTAGTCCAGTTTTTTCAAGGCTAATCCAGGAGAGCGTCCAGTGTCATCAAATCATATCCAATATAACCCAGGCATAGTAGCCGATCTCGGGTGACCCAAAAAAACTGAAAAAACTGAAACAGATCTTTTGGCCTCTAAACATGCATGGCGACTCCGGCCTGATTCATCACCTGGATGGGTTGTAATCTACTCCTCCGCGCCCTGCTGCCTTTTCCTCCCCACGGGGATGAGTATGATTTATGGACTCTCTACTTTGAGTTTGTATAGATGCTATTAAGCACGGATATATAGTTATTAGGCATGAGAAAAATGAAACGGAAATTTAAAAAAATCGTAAGTGATTCGTATGTAATGGGCCTTTCAAGTTTATACGGATCGCAAGGCCAATCCCGGAAGTGGACTTTCTTTTACGCACCCTGGGCCCAAAATTTCGTTAGATTATTAAATATTTCGGATGTCCCCCAACAGGAAAATTTCCCCTCCAAAATAGCTTTGCAGACATAACTCACAGTGAAATCGGGGCCTTTCCATGCTTGAAACCTAATTAGAGTGGAAGGCCTCCTCCAGGAAGTGAAAAGGAGCCGGAGACGATAGAGAGCCCCAAATCGGGACTCCTAGAGGGGCTGGAGGACTGACGAAAAAGCGATTTAAACACCCAGGAAGGGGTTTAGATAGAAGAACAGAGTAGGAGGACATAAGAACTGCTGAGAGAAGGGCAGCAGGAGTGAAAAGAGCATGGAGAGGAGAAGGAAGAGTTCAGAATCAAGAAAAGCCATAGAGTTCCAACGGAGGTCCTAGACTGCTATGGTAAAACTGAATGGGGAAAAAGATGGAGTGAGGAGAACTCTACAGATTAGCAAGGCATATATTAATGCATTATATGTGTCCCTGCAAAGGAACCCTGTCCTTTAATAATATTAATAATAATAATATATTAATGCATTATATGTGTCCCTGCAAAGGAACCCTGTCCTTTAATAATATTAATAATAAATATATTAATGCATTATATGTGTCCCTGCAAAGGAACCCTGTCCTTTAATAATATTAATAATAATAATAATATATTAATGCTTTATATCTCCCTGCAAGGAAACCAAGGGAAATGTTGCCCTTGATTTGCCTGTGTTTAAAACAGTATCAGTCCTGTTTCCTGCTTTGCCTACTTTAGAACTACTAACGAATTTCGTAAGTAATTGTTACATTTCCGAAATTTTTGGGAATTTTTTTGTAAGTCTTTGATATACTAATCAAAAAAATCCCCCATTTGATTTACGATTCACCATTTTAGGATTCTAAACCATGCCTAATAGTTATGCACTCTCTATTATGAAGGATTTTGTTTATATGCTATTAAGCACTGATATATATTGTGTGGAATTAACCCCTGCGAGGGATGTTGAGTATTACTGGAATTAACCCTGCGTGGGACTTTTGATTTAGGTTTGTATTGATGCCCTGTCTTATTATGCTAGTCTTTCTGTGACTTTATATGCTACATTATATTGAATACACAATCTTTGATACGTTATAGAATTGGTGATTTATTATCATTAACCCTTCGTGGGTATTGTTTTTTGTTGGCTTTTTGGCCCCTGAGCTCTGTTTGTTACTATTGGCCTTCAGGCCCCCCACCCATTTAGGCGCTGAGGGGCCCCCATTAGACAGACCTAGCTTCCAAAGATGACCGGTCATGGCCAGCCACGAGGCAGCGCCAGGCCCAGGACCACTCACCTCTTCTTCTCTGGAAGCAGCAGCAGCAACGTGCTCGCTGCACATGCGTGGCACCGTTTCCTCCATCCAAGGACCTCAGCGGCTGCCTGCCTGCCTGCCTGCACGCACATGCGCAGAAAAGGACGGAGGGAGCGAGTGCATGCATAAACAGCGCCCGCGGGCAGCCAGAGTGGAACTGTGGTGCTTGAGCTGCCCGCAGGCCGCCCCGTGCACAGGTGTGTGAGAGCCTGAGAACTGGCTCCGTCTGGAAGCCCCGCACGACCTTTCCGCAAGGGCGGCGGTTGTGAATAAGGGGGGAGGGGACTTGGTCCTGGCATTTGGTGGCAGGAGAGAACCGGGGTGGGGGTTGGGAGGTTTATGTCCATTTTTAAATCTCTTTTTCTGTCTGATAACATTCAATTTTTCCATTCTTGAGTTGGGAGGAGTGTAAGTGCTTTGGGAGACGGTGATCGGGCATTCAGACAATGTGGCCAGTCCAGTAGAGTTGATGGCGTAGGACCATCGCTTCAGTGCTGGTGGTTTTTTGCTTCTTCCAGCACGCTGATATTTGTCTTCCCAAGAGATTTGCAGGATTTTTCAGTGGCAACGTTGATAGAATCGTTCCAGGAGTTGAGTGTGATGTCTGCAGACAGTCTATGTTTCACAGGCATATAAAGGGGTTGTGTTCTGGCACAGCAGTGCCAATAGGGCTCGGTTTTTCATTTGTTGCATTGCAAGTTTGCATTCCCTTGCATTTCATGTTTTTTTTTAAATTGTTTTTATTAGGTTTTCAATAATTAAAATACAGTGTAGATTAAGCGGGGCTGAAAGAGGGAGGAGAGAGACAAAAGGAAGGGAAACCATAGAGTGGGGGTAGTTGGGGGTCGGGATGTGGGATAGGAATGAAGTGAAGGATAAAGAGAGAGTTGTAGAAGAAGTTGAAATAGAAAACATAGTTGCGAAATGTCCTTCCAGTCCGGCTCGCGAGAGTTTGGATGTCGCCCTTGAAGTCTACTTCTTCACCTTTGTGTCCTGCTGCCAGTTTGCCTGCTGTGCCTTTTAGTCAGTTTTCTTTAGCAGCTCGATATAGTGTTTCAGAGGTGTCCAGTCTGTTCTGTTTTTTGTACTCTGATCGTTGACTCTTCTACTCAATACATCAAGATCCATCAGCTCTTGCAATTTGTTAAACCACTCCTCTATGTGGGGTACTCCTTCCTTTTTCCAGTTTTTTGCCAAGACTAATCTTGCCGCTGCTGCTATAAAAAGTAATAATTTATCTAAGTCTTGGTCGATCTTTTCATCCCTTAGGTTAAGAAGATAATAGTCTGGCTTAAAATCAAAGTTTCTCTTACTAATTTTTTGCGTGCATTTCATGTTGTAGGTGACTTTCTTTGTTTGCATTCACAGGCCCAGAGGGCTGCCCATCACTCAAGAGCAGTAGACCCCCCCCTAGTCCTACGTGTTGGGAGGGGGATGAGGATATTTTTCCTCAGTCTTAACCGCTTCTCTTCAGGACAGGACGTGATTTAAAGCTGCCTGTTCTTTCCAACTTGGAAAAGTCTTTAAATCTCACCGCTTTGCTGGGGTTACAGACACAGCTTTGCTGCTGTAACAGATCCCACTTTGCTGGGGTAAAAGAATAGCTTCACAATCCTTTGTGAAGGGATCACCTGCAATCCTACAACCTGGCTAATCGAAGGAAACCTTGCGTGGTACGGGACGTCTGGCTATCCATAACGCAGCTTGGAGTCGGAAGAAGGGTCCGCACGCCAGCAAGGTAAAGAAAGATTGCCCAAGGGAAGGGTCATAGGTTTTCCCCCAAAACAGAAGACCAGCTTTGCCCAGTTTGCCGGCCCTGTTGCTGCAGACTGAGAAAGTCACCAGTTTTTTAAGAAGCCATCCAGTTTGTTCGCAAATAAAGAACTTTGTTATACTTATTTTAAGCCTCAAAGGACCTTTATTATTGGGGAAAACTAAGGGACCTTTCCAGCTGAGGCACCCCGGTGTCCCGTTGGGCATACAGAAGTCACGTCCAAGAAATAGCCATTCTACAGGCCCAGCGTGTGACAGCACAGGTTGGGAGGACAATAGTTTTCTAAATAAACACCTTGGTCTTCCCTATGGATGTCCCAGTCCTCAAACACTCTCTGCTTCTTTTGAAAAAGGTGGGTGGTCAACCACCTGGAAGCCTAGCTCCACCAGTTTTGCCATGGTTGCTTGTGCAGTGTGAGCGGAGGCATTGACTTGCAGGAACAAGATTCCTTTGGACAGCTTGCTGCACCTTTTGGCCTTCAGAACTGCCTTCAATTGGTCCAAAAGTTCAGTATAATACCTTGCATTGATAATGGAACCATTTTGAAGGCAGTGCACTAGCAGCACACCCTCCTTATCCCAGAACACAGACACCCAGGCCCGGATTATCCATTAGACACGCAAGGCCGTGGCCTAGGGGCGTAAGCTGAGGGAGGCGCCAGATCAAGGCCAAAAAAAATATGGCGATGACTCACACCAAGTTGTCCCAGCGGCAGCTGCGCGGCGCCCTTCCACGCGGCGCCCCATTCAGGCAGTGCAGTTGCCGCTGCCTGTGGGACAACTCACCGTGTCCTCAAAAGGAGGGAGGGAGGAGGAGGGCAGCCCGAGCGACGTCATTCCTTCCGGGGTGGGGCCCAAGCGAGATCACTCCTTCCGGGGTCGGGGCCTGAGCGACGTCACTCCCCTCTGGGGGCGGGGCCAAGCGATATCACTGGGGCCCGCCCGGAGGGGAGGACGCCGCGGTTGCACTCCTCTCCTCCCTCCCCTTCTTAGGACTTGCCGAGCTGTCCCAGCGGCAGCTGCGCGGCGCCCTTCCACGCGGCGCCCCATTCCCAGAGCGCAGCTGCTGCTGTCTGTGGGATAACTCAGCGTGTCCTCAGAAGGAGGGAGGAAGAGTGCAGCCGGAGCAACGTCACTCCCTCCGGGGGCGGGGCCCGAGCGACGTCACTCCCTCCAAGGGCGGAGCCCGAGCGACGTCAGAAGGCGGCGCCAAGGGCAGTGCGTCACAGACCTGGCATGACGCGCTGCCCTTGGCGCCACCTACTCCCTCCTTTTCGGCGCCCCCCTGCCCTTCCTAGGGGAGCCGCCAAAAGGGCAGAAGGCGGCGCCAAGGGCAGCGCGTCACAGGCCTGGCGTGAGCCCCAGCTATGCCCCCAGCCGCCATTTTTAAATTTTTTTAAAAATCTAAATTTTTTTTAAAAAAGAAATGGTGGCCGGGGGGCATAGCTGGGGCCGTGCCCAACGGGCTGGGGGGGCCGGATCTGGCCCCAGGGCCGCCAGTTGGACAGCCCTGTACTAGAAAATAGGTTGAGAATTTAGAGCTGGGTTGTAGAATATATCTCATCCTGCTTAATTTGGTTGTCTATTTAAGATTAGAAATTCTTGGCTATTTTCTGGAACATGGTTGGAGGCTATGACTTCTGTGGAAATTATTTTTCTTGAAACATCACATACATCTAGGGCAGTGTTTCCCAACCTTTTTTGAGCTGCGGCACACTTTTTACATTGACAAAATCCTGGGGCTCACCACCAACCAAAATGACACAAAATGACACTCTAACACAGTAATACATATAGTTAATATGTTTTTAAATGTATTTGTACAGTCAGTGTGAAACCTGGGCCTGTTTCGATGAACACAACATAGATATCCTGGCAGGAATGGCAGAAAGACACACACGAAGGTCTTGCTCAACAGCTGTCAGTCTCTCTCTCTGTGTTTAGAAAAAAAAAAATGTGTCCATATAGCTTCAAAGCACCCGGATGTTTTACCATGACCAGGGTTGAAATGGCCGATCAACCAATCGGAAATGGCTTGAATGCATGCAACACTAAAAGGAAGGCAGAATGCTGTAGGAAATTAGAGGAAACCACATCACAAAGTGAGTAGACTCAATAAGGAAGCCACAGTCCCGAACTTGCAGAAATTCAGTAGGGCTGCAGGCAAGTGCCCCCTCCACAGGGAAGCTGCAACAACCACCGTCTTTTGTTTGTACTATATGTCAGTGTTTCCCAACCTTTTTTGAGCCGCGGCACACTTTTAACATTAAAAAAATCTGGGGGCACACCACCAACCAAAATGACACTCTAACACAGTAAAGAACGGCTGGGGATGGTGACCTGCTGGGAGCAGCTGCTGGGAGTGCCGAAGCTGGGGGAGGGGAGGAGCCAGCTGCACCATGCCCCGCCCCTCCATCGCGGCTTCAGTTCTCCCACAGCTTTGCCAGCCTTGAGGGGCAGTGCCAAGCCAGCGGTGGCAGAGCCAGCACAATGCTGGCTTGGCACTGCCCTCAAGGCTGGCGGCTGTGGGAGCGCTGAAGCTGGGGGGCGGAGCCAGGCCAGGCCATGCCCCGCCCCCTCCCCCCGGCTTCAGTTCTCCCACAGAGGAGAAGCATGAGCGGTGGACGGGCTTCAGTAGGCGGGGCTCCTCCTCTGCGTGGCTTCAGTGAGCGAGGGGTGAGAGTCGTGGCGAGAGTCATGGCAGATTGGAGGCTGGCTGGGGAAACGGCCAAAAGAGGTGGTGCCCCGGCCCCTTCTTCTTTTTCTTCACCGCCACTCGGCCCTTCCTCCTCCTCTCCCAAGCAGCAGGAGTTCGGCAGGAGGAGGGGGGAAGGAAGGGGGGGCAGAGAGCTTTTCTCACGGCACACCTGATGATCGCTCACGGCACACTAGTGTGCCACGGCACACTGGTTGAGAAACACTGCTATATGTGATTTCCTCTGACCTTGGAAGCTAAGCAAGGTGAGTACTTGGAAAGGAGACTGTGAAGGAATAGCCAGCGCTGTTGGCTACATTTCAGATGAAGGAACTGGCAAACCACCTCTTGCCTAAGAAAAGCCAATGGGATATCTGGAGACACACTGCGTCCTGTTTTCAAAAGTAATGAGAATCTTACATTTGTCCTTGTTGAAATTCATTTTCTTAGTTTAGAGCAGGGCTGCCCAGGAAGTCGATCGCGATTGACCAGTCGATCGTGGGACCGAAGGAGGTCGATCGCAGCTGGATGGGGCGCTTCTCAGAAGGGGCGGAGCCAGGCCAGGTCAAGCCCCGTCCCCTCCCCAGCTTCGGCACTCCCAGCAGCTGCTCCAGGTTTGAGGAGGGCAGGGCCAAGCCTTGTGCTAGCTATGCCATCACTGGCTTGGCACTGCCATCCTCAAGCCTGGAGAAGCTGCCGGGTGCTCCAAAGCCAGAGGGGGGGGCGGGGCTGGCGCGCCTGGCTCTGCCCCTCTGGCTTCTGCTCTATCAGCAGCTTCTCCAGGCTTGAGGATGGCAATGCCAAGCCAGCATTGTGCTAGCTATGTCACCACTGGCTTGACACTGCCATCGCCAAGCCTAGAGAAGCTGCTGGGAGCTCCAAAGCCAGAGGGGAGGGGGCGGGGCTTGGCACGGCCTGGCTCCGCCCCCTCTGCCTTCGGCTCTACCAGCAGCTTCTCCAGGCTTGAGGATGGCAGTGCCAAGCCAGTGGTGGCATAGCTAGCACAAGGCTGGCTTGGCACTGCCATCCTCAAGCCTGGAGAAGCTGCTGGTAGAGCTGAAGCCAGAGGGGGCGGAGCCAAGCCGTGCCAAGCCCCACCCCCCACCCCCTTCCCTCTCCAGCTTTGAGGAGGTAGGTAGATCTTTCTGACTTGGTTTTATTATAAGTAGCTCGCATGCTGAAAAAGTGTGGGCACCCCTGGTTTAGAGAACTGGGCCAAAACTGGTAAAATGAATGTCAAAGAAGTATAAATGTAAGATACTACACTTAGGCAGAAAAAATGAAATGCACAGATACAGAATGGGTGACGCCTGGCTCGACAGCGCTAAGTGAGGGCAAACAACCAAGGGCCCCCTTTGTTCAAGTTAATCTGACCTGCAGTAGGGAGTTCCGCAGTTTCTGGATGCCCTGTTGGGCCAGTATAGCTACAGCAGCAGCTTCAACCAACAGCCTTTCTTTACTTTGCTTCCTTCCCCTGGCCCTAACATTGTAACAAATCTCCCAATAAAGTATCATTTAATTGTAACTTTTCCCTCTCTGTAGTGATACATTGTGTCCTTCACTGTCTCCAACACTCTCAAAGCATGAACTTTTCCTTTCCCGAGCCGCAGATCATTGGCGGTTCGCTCAGGATGTTCTTACAGCGTCCCGTTCTTACAGCGACCCGCTCAGGATGTTCTTACAGACGAGATTTTATTTGGGGAAATTCAGGGAAAATTGGATGGGCTGCTTCCTATCTCTCAACGTGAAATAATATGCAATCCTCTATTTATAAAGTTCCTTACATATGAAGATAAACTTGAAAGCTGACTCAAATTAATTCTCCACACAGCTTTCTTGGTATATTTTTTTTATGTATGCTTTTGTTACTCTCTGTCTCATATCATTATTTCATACTTATTCATTCCCAAGACAGATCATGCAACAATTAGTGCCATTATACATATGAACAAATAAATCATATAGAACAATTCATAAGCATTGTGCTATTATATATGTTAGCATATCAAATGTGGCAATTCATACATTCAGATCCTGAAATGTAGGCAATTTATATACAAGTGCATCATTTAAATCATATTAAATGTTTTAGTCTTCAATAACAGTCTGGACATTCCCCAATATAAACCATAACATAATATTGTAACCTTTCTTTAACTAAGGATTCATAAGTTCTAAGACTTCTATGATGTTCCCCTCCCCAAAGGGGGCAATGGACTGGAAGCTTCAGTCCTTAATTCGGTCAGTATGGTATGGCCTCAGTATTCTAATCCTTTAGCTCTGGTAGATACTGGACTCTGAGTAGCCTGATGCTTTGTTATATTACTCACTGAGTCCTTAATATGTATATGCAGCGGTATGGGCGCTAGTTTGTCCCCTCGCTAGATGCGGGAGTTCAGCCCGATGTATGAATGTGAAGTGAATCCGCTGGGCTAAAATGCTTCCTGGGCCTTTGTCGCTTCAAGGTCTGTTTCTGACTGTTCGCTAGTGGGGCGTTCAGTGTTCAAACCTCCCGTTCCGGACACTTTACCGGGTGTGGGAAAGAGGGGTCTCCGGTTACGGTCAGTGCTGGGGTATGTCCGTGGCGGGCCTGGGTTCTTCTCCCCCCGTCCTCTAAGCTGCGTTGGAGCGAAGATGAGGTACTTTCTTAAAGGCGTATGCCTCAGTTAAAGGCTGCGAATGCAGCAGCGGCTTTTTTCTTTCTCGGAACCGCGTCTCGCTTGTGGCTGGGCAATGTATATCCCCCTCCTGATGTGGGGATCCTTGCCTACGGCAGGGCTTCAGTGGGCACCCGTGGGGGGCCGTTTCGCGTCGTTGTGAACGTCGCTTCTTCAGGGCAATTGTTGTTGGGCCACAGACCTTTGCAGCGGTGAGTTCCAACTATTCCTCTTTACTTTGGCTCTAGACGGAATGCATAAAAAACTGTAAGGGCAAGTCCCATGGCATGGATGGTGATAGATTCTCCCCAAGTATATAGGCACATACCTTTCCTGGTTCAGTGCATCTCTCCACTGTAGTGAGTTCCCAGGGGCTGGAATCAGCAATGAGTTAGCACTCTGGCTTCCCTTAAATAGGGTGTAGCTCATGTCATCTGATTAGATTAAGAGGTTTTGTGGACTTAAAGGGTCATTTAACCCTGTGGGGTCCTCTGAGGAGAGGAGTAAGGCCCATTTGCATTCCGCTCTAAGTAATGCTGTCCTGATATCTGCATTGTGGTGAACCTGTATTTTTTCAAGGCCATAAATGGTAAAACTGTCCGGGGGATGATTGGCTAGCAAGAAATGTTTGTAGAATATAGAATCCTGGGACTTACAATTAATTCGTGATCGATGTTCCATGGCTCTTGTCCTCAATTCTCTTTGGGTCTGCCCCACGTAATGGTGCCCACAAATGCACTGGAGACAATATATTACTCCCGAGGAGCCACATGTTATCTCTTGG
Organism: Anolis apletophallus; assembly: GCA_030556195.1. NCBI lineage: Eukaryota > Metazoa > Chordata > Lepidosauria > Squamata > Anolidae > Anolis > Anolis apletophallus. Next base: position 20,374 of record JARBWK010000856.1, read on the forward strand.
CGTAGCCTTAAAATCCTGCCTGTCGTTTTGTTTTGGATTTCCTTGCTGGTATTTATTTGTGCGCAGATGGAACAATGCCCACATCTCTTCGTTCCCGGTTTCGCCACATGCTGTTTTGGTTTTCTTACATGATTAGTGTGGACTAATGTTTCTTTAAGGTTCTTCGTCCGTTTGTGTGCTATCATGGGTGGACAGTCTAGCCCTGGTATTCCTTTGATCATGGGCCAGAATTTTTAACGATTTTTCTATGTGTCTGGAATGCTTCGTCAAGGTTAAAGGCCACACAATTCTTGTTTTCTGGATTCTTTCAGTTGGTTGTAGGAGCGTTTGTCTGTCCATACGCTGGGCTTTGGATTTGGCTTCCTCTATGATCTTGCTAGGATATCCTCTTTGTCTCAATTTTGCTGACAGGTTATTGGCATCCTTCCTGAAATCTTCGTCAAAAGAGGAGTTCCTTTTTAGTCGGATATATTGGCTATATGGGAGACTCCTTTTCAAAGCAAATGAATGAAAACTTTTAAAATGTAACAAGGTATTTCTATCTGTTGGTTTGTGATAGTTCTTCACGTTTAATGTGTTATTGTGCACAAACACTGTTAGATCTAAGAAATTTACTGCCGTGTTGCTAAATGTGAAAGAAAGTTTAAAGTTTTGATGCCATCTGTTCATCCATGTTTTGAGATTGGACATGTCCGTATCGTTACGTAGAATTAGAAAGATGTCGTCGATATATCGCCAGTATCCTTTTATGTACTTAGGCATGATGTTGTTGGTGTCAAGTTTTAAACATTTCTCTTCCAAATCTCTCATGAACAGATTGGCTATTGTTGAAGCAATGGCCGCACCCATTGAGACTCCTCCACATTGTAAATAATAGTTGTTTTCAAAACTGAAGAAATTATAGTCAGTCACACAGTCGTAGAGTTCTACGAGAAATGATGTGGGTGGTATCCTTGGCATGGGTCTACTATCCAGTAAATCGCTGATGATGTGTCGTGTTTCCTCTGTCGGTATGTGGGTGTACAATGCCTCAACATCCGCAGTTGCTATGATATCTCCTTCCTGAATTTTATAATTTTCTATCTGTTTTATAAAATCCGTAGTGTCCTTTATATAAGAGTTGGCTTCTTCTACATATGGATGAAGTATCGAGTCCAGGTACTTCGATAGTGGTTCAAGTAGGCTATTGTTAGCTGATATTATTGGTCTCCCGGGCGGGGGTCTCCTGGATTTATGAATTTTCGGGAGATGATAGAACAGTGGTGTTCTCGGATTTGCGTTGTACAGATATTTCGCTAGCGATGAATTGATGTAGCCCATGGTTTCTGCATGATAAATGATGTCTCGGATGGTTCGCGCAAATTCTCGTGTTGGATCACGATCAATTGGTTTATAAAATCTCGTATTATTCAACTGGGAGTGGGCCTCTGTTCTGTAATCTAGTGTGTTCATGCAAACAATGGCTCCGCCCTTGTCTGCTCCTTTGAAAATTATGTTGGGATTGTCACTTAGGTCATTCATGATTTGCCTCTCTTCTCTGGTCAAATTCGGATGTTGTTTGTCAGAGTTGTGATTGATTTTATTGATTTCTTGGATCACCGTCTGTTCAAATGTTCTTACATTTGCTGAAGTCGTTGTAGGTGTAAAAGAACTTTTTATGTAAAATTTAGATGCTTGCTGTTGCGCTTGCTGCGTGCTTTCCCCAAAGAATTCCCTTAATCTGATATTTCTAAATAATTGTGCTAAATCTCGACGTATGTCCAAGTTCGAGCATGTCGGAGTGTAAACGAAAGACAGTCCTTTATTAAGGATACGTATCTCTTTCTCTGAGAATTGGTAGTCCGATAAATTGACTATCAGCTCCTTCTCCTTCTCCCGCGGGCCCTGCGAAAATTTCTTCCTCTCTGTTGTTGGTAATCATTTCTATTCCTTAGATTGTAACCCGATGTCGACTCCTGGGGAGGGCCTGAATAGCCGTCCTGTTCCTCATTTGAGTTGTTTGATGCGTCTGAATATAGAGATTCATTTGAGAATCTGGATCTGGATTGTTGTCTGAAGTTCGATTTATTCTTTTTCTTGTATACCCTGTTGTTCTGGTAATCATTTTCATCCCGTTTGAATTTTTTAAGTTTGAATTTCTTGACTTCCTCATATAAGGTCTCGCATTTCTTCCGAATTGCTTCTAGATCAGTTGTCTGTATTTGATCCTTATTGGTGTCCTTCAGCGAGCCAATTTCGGTCTTCAGAGTGTCAATTTCCACCGCGGTCCTACGGATCAAGAGGACCATCAAATCTGTGGAGCATTTTGACAAAATTGCTCTTCAATTTTTTAAGAATTTGTCATCATCTTCAAAGTTTCCCGGTGGCATCTGTATGCGTAAACCTCGTGGTATGTATCCATGTCTAACATAGTCTGCGAGTGAGGAAGCATTTAAATTCAATCTTATTATTTTTTCTTCTTTGATGGTTAGATTCCTTATGGTGTCCACATTTACTGGATTCAATTGGCCCGAGCTCCTTTCCCCCGGAGTAACTATCGAGGAGAAATGTTGAATTATACTATCTATTTCTTCCTTATTGAAGGAGTCTATCCTTCCTTCTGCCATGGTACAAACAGTAGCCTACTGCTTCCTATCTCGCCAGGGCTACTGTATATCGGATCCTCTTTGGTGGGTCTGACTGGTCTCTGCCTTCACAGCAAGACCCCCAAATTCTTGCTTGATATCATAAGTGTGAAAAGGTCTTGGAGTCTTTGTGGACAAGTTGAACTTGAGCCAACAGTGTGATGCAGCAGCAAAAAGCCAATGGGATTTTTGGGCTGTATCAAAAGAGCATAGTGTCTAGTACAGGGGTGCCCACACTTTTCAGCATGCACGAGCTACTTATGTTAAAACCAAGTCAGAAAGATCTACCTACCTCCTCAAGGCTGGAGAGGGGAGGGGGTGGGGCGGGGCTTGGCCAGAGGGGGCAGAGCCAGGCCGTGCCAAGCTCCGCCCCTCCCCTCTGGCTTTGGAGCTCCCAGCAGCTTCTCCCAGGCCCAGATTAACCGATTGTGGCACCCTAGGCCACACTCTGGAAGCGCCACCCCCACCCCGGGGGGGCGGGGCCGCTTGCGGGGGCAGGGCCGGCACGAGCAGCGAGGAGGGGGCCTAGGATTTCCCTCCGCTCCCTCCTCTCTCGTGTCAGCGTTAGTCCCGCCCCTCTTCCTTCAGTGCAGAAAGAAGGGCAGGGCCAGCGCAAGCAGCGAGGAGGGGGCCTAGGACTTCCCTACGCCCCCTCCTCTCTCGTGTCAGCATTGGTCCCGCCCCCTTCCTTCACTGAAGGAAGAGGGGCAGGGCTGGCACGAGCAGCGAGGGCGGGAGGAGCTGAAGGGAGCAGAGCAAAGGGGCGCAGGGCGGCTGTGGATGGCACTTCCACTGCTGCAGGCATGCACCTTTTTGGGAATTTTTGGATTTTGG
>JARBWK010000857.1:0-23830 GCA_030556195.1 Anolis apletophallus
CCACATCTTTCAGTCCTTGGAAATCCAGCATCTTCAGCTCACTTGAAACTCTTTTCTCTTGCCCCTTATTCCCTTCCTTTTCCTTCTCATGTCCGACAACAAATAGTGTTTGAGGTGCACATAACTCTGTCAGTCCTCCTTCTGCATTTGTCGCCTCCAACTCTGTTATCTTTCCAGCTGTCTTGTGAATGTCCTTGACATTTTTACTCTTTCGTTACTCCCTTTAGTAGTCTGGGCTGCTGCCTCTTCTTCTTCTTCCTCTTCTTCTTCCTCTGATTCCGCCTGTCCGTCCAATTTTAGTTGCCTGAGCATTTTCTTCCCACTCTCCAAATCCACAGCTTTGTATGTTTTATTATTTTTGAAGATAATTAATGTTGCAGGAAATGCCCAGGAATAACGTTGGCCCTTCTGTTCTAGAGTTCTTGTAATTTCCCTCATTCCAGCCCTTTTACTAAGGGTCTCTGGTGATAAGTCTATGAGTGGCCAAACTTTTTTGCCAGCAAAGTTCAAGTCCTTAATTTTTTAAGTCTTCGAAAAACTTATCTGATTCTCTTGAAAATCTAATCAGAATGTCCTTGGGTGCTTTCTTCCCTCGATTAGCCCAATGCACTCTCTATCTGCTCTGATGAAATCTGAGTCAATGCCTGTAACCATATAACAATGTCCTCTTTCAGGCTCTCCTTGATCTGGAAATCTTCCCCTCCTCCTCCTCTCAAACGTATGTTTGCTCGTCTGGAACGATCTGCCAGGTCAGCAATTTTGTCTAGAGTTGTTGATTTGCATATTTTAAATTGCATATCTCCTCTTTCTGTTTCCTAGATTCATCAGCAAACTGATTCATCATTACTTCATATTTCTCCACCCTATCTTCGATGAGTCCGAGACGGGTATTAACCACTTTAATTTCCTCTTTTATTTCATCGTTTCCTTTTCTTAAGCAATCAGTACTTATCTTAAGCTCCTGAAGTTCTTTAATTATTCTATCCAATTTTTTATTCCACTCTGCTTGCTCCGCCATCACAGCAACTTACTTTCGCTTTTCCTCGCTTCCTCCTCCACTGGTCTGTTTATCCTTCCTGAGATTTATAGCTCCAGGCACGTCGCTTGCAGCCTCCCAGCTTCTCTTTCAGTCCAGTTCGAGGTCGAGGATAGTTTTATGGATAGATTTATGGTCTCATTGGGCTTTTTAAAGCTTTTTAAAGCCTTTATTTCTTTGCCATTGGGGAGCGAAGTTCGAGTGCGTCTACTCTGGCTGACGCATCCCACACCTCTCCTCTGTTGACACTAGTTAACACCTCCCTTGAGGAAGGAGTGTTTCCAGAGGGTTTGAAAGAGGCAGTGGTCACTCCATTGCTGAAGAAGCCGGGATTAGATCCTACGGTCCCCTCCAACTACCGCCCAGTATCCAACTTAGTGTTTCTGGGCAAGGTGGTTGAGAGGGCAGCAATGGAGCAGTTGCAGTCCTTCCTAGATGACGCAACTTGGCTAGACCCCTTCCAGTCCGGCTTCCTTTCAGGGCATGGGACGGAGACAGACAAGCTACGTTGCCAGCTTGATCAGGGCGGGTTGGCGCTGCTCGTGTTATTGGATTTCACGGCAGCGTTTGACACTGTCGATTACAATCTATTTACCCACCGCCTTGCCGAGGCTGGAGTGACAGGAACAGTCCTTAAATGGGTGTCCTCCTTCCTCCAGAACCAGCTGCAGTGAGTAAGGAGGGGTGAGGTTGTCTCCGGGGGCGCTCCGCTACTTTGCGGGGTGCCTCAGAGGGCAATTCTCTGTCAGATTATTGCATTTTGAATAGCAATTCATGAGTCAGCACAAGATATGTTTTCGCAGTTTGAGATGAACTGCAGTGTGATATGTTTGACACCAGATGGCGCACGAACAGAGACTGGAGGTTTTTTGGGCCGATGAGGAATTAAACTTCTATATTTCTGTTGCCTATCCGCTGTGACATAAATACTCGACGCCGACGAGGTTATGGGCCCAGATCCCAGAACCCAGAAAAAAAGCTGAAGTGAATTTTTGCCAGGAGCATCTGTAGTGTGAAGAAAGATGGCATTATTTGGAGCACAGCATCATTTGGAAAAACTCAGAGGCAGCTCAAATTATTTAATATGGGCTACCAAAGTGCGAGCAGTTTTGGCAAAGGAGGAGCTGCTATCCTGCCTTACACATAGACCTATTTCTGATGCAGAAAGGTTGAAAGATGGCAAGGCAAGGGCTACCATCATCCTGTCAGTTGACGATAGGAACCTCACATATTTAGCTCTGGAAGAAACAGCCGCTGACTGTTGGAAAAGGCTTGAAAAGCTGTATCAGCAGGCTACTGGAGGCTCAAAAGTTTTATTGAGCAGAGAACTGTTTTCACTGAAGCTTCTGTCAATAGAAGATTGTGCCAGAGAGACTCATTTGAGTAAAATGCTGAGCCTATTTAATGATTTAGCAGCAATGGGCACCAATTTTACAGAAGATCAGAGAGGCTTAATTCTACTAAGCAGTTTGGGGCAGAGCTACAACTCATTCATTGACTCCATGCAATCTGTGAAAGAAGAGGACATCAACTTAGTTTCGACTAGATTGGAGACCTGGGCTTGTTACAGAAGAAATGCCCAGCAACTTTCAACGGAGACGAAGATCAACAAAGGCTTCAATATGAAGAGGAAAGAGACAATCCAGTGTGGCATCATCTGTTACATTTGTAATAAAAGAGGACACAAAGCTAGACAATGTCATCAGAACAAGTTTAAGAAGAGTGAATCAGCACAGAGCAAGAAAGAACAGATCAACAATTCAAGAAAAGACTCTGATTCAGGCTGTCTGTTGATGAGTTTACAATGTAACAATGATTTTATTCCTCAGGTACCCTGGATTATTGACTCTGGGAGTGCAAAAGAGTTTTGTTAAGGATAGTAAATTGTTAGCAGAGAAGGAACCTTTATCTGGTTCTATGCAAAGTTGTGTGAGTCTAGCCAATGGTCAAAGGTGCAAGGTTTTAACAAAGGGAGAAGTTGAAATTGGTCAACTTAGTCTAAAGTTAGACAATGTTTATTTAGTTCCTGAGCTAGAACACAATGTTCTAGGGGTGAAACAACTTGCAGACCATGGTTTATCCATTGTGTTTGAAGGGGAGTTATGTAAAATGAGTAATAAAAATACAGGTATGTATAAGGAAGTAAAATTTCAAAATGGTTTCTATAGAATGAATGCTAGTAATAAAATGTCTACAAATAGTATTCAGAGTTTGAAGGGAAACCTCTGCATGGTGACAGATGTCTGCACATGCTACACAGGAAGTTTGGCCACATGAACTATAATATGATTAGAAAGACTGCACAGCTAGTAGGCATTCAAATACCAGAATGCAGAAATTATTTAGAGTGTGCTGTCTGTAACAAAACAAAGTTAAAGGCTTATCCTGTTGCCAAAAGGAGTGATAGAGTAACAACTAAGTTACAGTTAGTGCACATGGATCTAGCTGGACCTTTTCCAAAGAGTATTGGAGGGAATGTATTTCTACTAGTAATAGTAGATGATAGGTCTCGATTTGGCTTCATTTACCCTCTGAAAGGTAAATTTCAGGTGTATGAAAAAATTTATTGAATGGTACAATTTTGTGAAGAACCAATTTCCTGATTTGACTGTTAAAGAAGTTCAATCTGATAGAGGAGGTGAATTTGTGAATGAAAGACTTAAGAATTTTTTTAAGGATAAAGGAATTTGGCATAGGAAAACAAATCCGTGTGTATCAAAAGAAAATGGAATTGCGGAGCGTCGCTTAGGTGTAATTCAAACCATGGTAAAATCAATGCTTGAGGATGCACAAATGTCCAAAGGTTTTGGGCAGAAGCAGCTAACACTGCCAATTACGTGCTGAATAGGTTATGGACCTCAAGTGTAAATGAAATCCCATTCTATTTGTTTTATGGAAGACATCCAAAGGTGGATCATTTTCAAGTATTTGGTGCGCATGCAAATATCTTAATTCCTATACAGCAAAGAGACAAAAGAGATCAGCATTGGGTAAAGATGCAATTTATTGGTATGAAGGTGGAACGAAAGGCTATAGATTCTGGAATGGCTCTTCTCCAGGGAAGAAGATCACAGTCTCCAGATCTGTAAAGTTCGAAAATAATACTCATTGGGATAGAATTCATGCGAACACTGAAGTGTTCATAACCCCAAGTATTTCTAGAGTAAAGAATGAATCTGAAGTTGTAGAGGTATTAGATGAGGCAAATGTGGAAGAAAGCAAGGAACAATCTGAAGAAAGTAATTCTCATGATGTTTGCGCCACAAACTCTGACTTAGTGTCCAAATCTGTAACAGAGGTTGATGGACATTGTCAAGAGGAGATTAGGGATGTGGAGGAGACTAAGGATGAGATTCCTAGAAGATCCACACGTATCACTAAAGGAATTCCACCAGCCAAGTACCAAGTCACGCAAATAGGAAGTATAGAGTGGAAAGATCCTAATTCTTACGCTGAAGCATTGCGTAGACCGAAAAATGAACGTGATTGTTGGGTAAAAGCAATGAAGAAGGAATTTGATTCACTTCATTCTTTAAATGTTTTAGAACAAGCAAATGTAACCAAAGATGTAAAGGTAATTGGTTGCAAGTGGGTATTTAAAAGGAAAACACAAGTTGATGGTTCCTTATTGTACAAAGCAAGATTGGTTGCACAAGGTTTTGGTCAAATTTACAATCAAAATTATGATGAGGTATATGCTCCAACGATTAGACCTGAAACAATTAGGACTGCTTTAGGCATCGGTGTGCAAAGAAAGTATGTTATAAGGCACTTTGACATTGCCACAGCTTATTTAAACGCAGAGCTGACTGACAATGTATATATGAGAGCAATACCTGGTTTTGAAAAAGATACTCCAACTGGTGTGTATCGACTACGGAAAGCATTATACGGGCTAAAGCAAGCAGCGAGATGCTGGAACCAGTGTATAGACGAAAAGTTAAAGGGTCTTGGCTTCGAAAGAAGCAGTGTAGATACATGTCTATATAAGAAAGGAAAAGAGTCTAAAAAGCAAACATTTGTTTTGGTGTTTGTCGATGATCTCTTAGTACTAGCACCATCCGAAAGGGATGTGGAACAAGTTTTCAAGGGACTAAACTCAAGTATGACTGTAAAAGATCTTGGAGAAGTCCGGAAATACTTAGGCGTAAATGTAACTAGAACTGAAAAAGATATTTGTCTAGATCAAAAGACAAAATTTTTGAGTTACTTGAGAGAACAAGATTGACTCTGTGTAAAACAGTAGCAACTCCAATGGTACCAGATTTTTTAAGCGATGTAAAAGTACCTGGTCTAGATGACTTCATGATGGAGCAAATCAAACACTTGGGCCCCAAAGCTGAAAACTGGCTTTTGAAATTTTACAATCAATTCTTGGCACACAAACAGATTCCCAGACTATGGAGGAGAACTAAGATAATTGCCATTTTAAAACCTGGTAAAGATGCCTCCAATGCCAGGAACTACTGGCCTATCTCACTCTTATGTCATCTATATAAAGTATATGAAAGGATACTACTAAATCGATTAGGACACTGTTTCCCAACCAGTGTGCCGTGAGCGATCATCAGGTGTGCCGTGGGAAATTGGAACCTCCAATACCCTTTCTTCCCTCTCCTGCCGAAACACTTTTTCTTCTCCACTCAGGCTCCCTTCTTCCCAGCCTCGCTCTGCTCACTTTGCCTCGCTCTGCTCTGGGTCGAGTCTGTGTAGTAGCGCCCACACAGGTCATGTCTTCCTCCCTCCCTCCCTCCCCCTCCCTTCCTGAGCATGCTCACGCTGCTCCCTCGGATCAAAATGGCGGCAGAAGCGGCAGTGTAGAAGAAAAAGTAAGTGTTCGGCAGGAGGGGGGAGAAAGAGCGGGAAGGGGGAGGTCTCTGTCAAAAGCTGGCATGGGCAAACTTGGACCTTCCAGGTGTTTTGCACTCCAACTCCCACCATTCCTAGCAACCTTGGGCCCTTTTCCTCCCCCCCCCCCCAGCCACTTAGGCAGGAAAGGGCCTCAGGCTGTTAGAAATGGTGGGAGTTGAAGTCCAAAGCACCCAGAGGGCCGAAGTTTGCCCATGCCTGTTTTAGGGACCTTAAAGTGGTGAGTCTCTTTCCAACATTGTGATTCTGGATAGAAAACAAACAACAGCATAACATAACATTGTTTGAGTCCACAGTGCTCTCTGGGTGTAGGTGAACTACAACTTCCAAACTCAAGGTCAATTCCCAAGCAAACCCTTTCATTACTTTCTGTTGGTAATGAGAGTTCAATATGCCAAGTTTGGTTCAATTCCATTGTTGCAAGAGTTCAGGATGCTCTTTGATTGTGTGTTAACTATAAATCCCAGAAACTGTAACTCCCAAATGTCAAGGTCTATTTTCCCCAAACTCCATCTGTGTTCACATTTGGGCATATTGAGTATTCATGCCAAGTTTGGTCCTGATCCAACATTGTTTGAGTCCACAGTGCTCTCTGGTTATAGGTGAACTACAACTCCAAAACCCAAGGTCATTGCCCACCAAACTCTTATAGTATTTTCTCTTGGTTATGGGAGTTTTGTGTCTTTCTGCCATTCCTGCCAGGATATCTATGTTGTGTTCTTCGAAACCGGTCCAGGTTTCACACTGAGTGTGTAAATACATTTATAAACATATTAACTATATGTATTACTGTGTTAGAGTGTCATTTTGTGTCATTTTGGTTAGTGGTGTGCCCCAGGGTTTTGTCAATGTAATAAGTGTGCCACGGCTCAAAAAGGTTGAAAAACACTGATCTAATGTGAACAGATGTATTTTAGCAGTCTTAGAACAGATGCCATTCTTTCTCATTGTTATTCTGCGCATTCAATACATTTCAGGCAGTGGGTTGTGGTCCAGGAAAGATCATGTTAAAATAAATTTGGTTAAAGATAGCACAAGACTTCTGGGTTTTTTTCCCCCTGCTTCCCTTCTTCTTTGTTTAAAATTCAGGATCAATGTAGACTTTTGCTGTCGCTGATAATAGGATATTTATTGCCATTCATATTTAGGTTTATGACCATCTTCCCAAATGATACCATGGTGGATCAATACATTTATCAGCCACTGGTGATGTTAGACAAACTGTGCTGGATGCCTCTAAGAGGCACTGCAAAATATCCTACTTTAATGTTTTCTGTATTGTGTATTGTATCTTGAGAAAGCAGAAGTATTTATAATTCAGCAGGTGAGTCATATGAACTTATTATTAATTTAGATAGCAGGAAAAGAACAGTGATGGTACCAATTTATTCTTAGCAGCTTGCAGATTTTTCATGCCTCCTATTGCAGGAGAATGCTGACAAACATTAAAACTACTTACAAGTAAAACAAACATCACAGTGCCTGAATTGCAGGCACTGCCTATGTACCCAAGCATTTTTCTTGCCTCCTGTTGTAGGGTATTTTGTCAGAGAACTAGAATTACTTACTAGCAGGCCAAACCGTGGAGCCGACTTGGCAGTCCCAGCCCACACACCAGATTGTCAAATCAGCTGTCTTTCTCAAAGAGATGTATTTCTGCTGTGCCATCTCGAAGAGAAAGATATACAAAAGAATGAGGTAGCCAGCATAAGCGGCAAGTGTGTCACAAGTCTTGATAGTGCTGCTCCAATTGCAGTGTGTGTTTATACATAACTTTTGCTAACTTGGAAGGGCTTTTCTTAAACAGTGGGCTCTTGGTATCCATTATTTATTTATTTATTTATTTACATAAGAACATAAGAACATAAGAAGAGCCATGCTGAATCGGACCTCAGCCCATCTAGTCCAGCATTCTGTATCACACAGTGGCCCACCAGTTGTACACGGGGATCTCGAGCAGAAGGGAGGCAAAACCCTGACCTGCTCCCGACCCCCACAACCAGTACCCAGGGAAATCCTGCCTACCTCAACCAACTCCGAGGTGGCACTTGAATGTCCTTTTCAGTAACTACCGATACACTTGGTATCCATGAATCTGTCTAATCCTGCCTTGAAGCTGTCCAGGCTGACAGCTGTCACCACCTCCTCTGGAAGTGAGTTCCATAACCCAATGACCCTCTGGGTGAAGAAATATTTTCCTTTATTAGTCCTAACTTTCCTACCTTGGAGCTTTTAGGAGTGCCCCTAGTCCTAGTGTTGTGTGACAGAGAAAATATTTTTTCTTTATTCACCTTTTCTATCCCATGCATGATTTTATACACTTCGATCAAGTCACCTCTTAAACACCGTCTTTCAAGGCTGAAAAGACCAAGGCGTTGCAACCTGGTTTCATAAGGGAGCCGCTCCATCCCTTGGATCATTCTTGTTGCCCTTTTCTGTACCTTTTCCAGTTCCGTTATATCCTTCTTAAGGTGCGGAGACCAGAATTGTACACAGTACTCCAAATGTGGCCTTACCATCGATTTGTAGAGAGGTAATACAATTTACTATTTTTATATAAACACATGTCTAGGGGGAGGAGGATGACTATGTACACTTGCTACAGAAAGACTTCCACACAGAACGTTTCCGGTCAGTTTACAAGACAACTGTCTTTTCTGACTGCTCACTCTCAGCTCTGTCAAGAGACTGCTTTCTCACACAGCTCTGACAACCGACTGCTGAATAAGCTACACTTTTTCCCTCTCCAGTAGCTCAGCTCCTCCCCTCAGCTCTGAGCCACTCCCAGGCAGCTCTCGCTCTATTTATTATTTATTTCGGGATTTTACCCCGCTCTTCTCAACCCCCAAGGGGGGACTCAGAGCGGCTTACAGTACGGCACAATTCGATGCCCACATAATCACAATATAAAACCCCCAAACCCTTCAACAATTAAAATACATTAAAAATACATTAAAATACAACTACATTAGCACCATACACATTCACTCTGGATTAAAACAATGTTCAGTCCATAAAAACATTGGCCATAATCACCACTTCCATTAAAAACCAATCTAAAATGCTGCCTTGTGCTGGTGTACGAATGCCTGGTCCCACAGCCAGGATTCTACTTTTTCCTGAAGGCCAGGAGGGATGTGGTGGATCGTACATCCATAGGAAGCGCATTCCACAGGCGGGGAGCCACCACCGAGAAGGCCCTATCCCTCGTCCCCACCGGCCTCATCTGAGACGTAGGCGGGAGCGAGAGCAGGGCCTCTCCGGATGATCTTAGATTACGAGGTGGGACATAGCGGCTGATGCGTTCGGACAAGTAAGCTGGGCCAGAACCGTATAGAGCTTTAAAGGTCAAAACCAGCACTTTGAATTGAGCCGGAATTGGACCGGCAGCCAGTGGAGCTGACACAACAGGGGGGTGGTATGCTCCCTGTATGTAGCTCCCGTTAGCAATCTGGCTGCCGCCCGCTGAACTAATTGCAATTTCCGAACTGTCTTCAAAGGCAGCCCCACGTAGAGTGCGTTGCAGTAATCTATTCGGGATGTGACCAGAGCGTGGACGACCGTAGCCAGATCAGACTTCCCAAGGTACGGGCGCAGCTGGCGCACGAGTCTTAACTGTGCAAAAGCTCCCCGGCCACCGCTGAGACCTGGGGTTCCAGGCTCAGCGATGAATCAGGATCACTCCCAAGCTGCGAACCTGCGTCTTCAGGGAGTGTAACCCCATCCAACACAGGCTGTAACCCTATGCCCTGTTCGGCCTTTCGACTGACCAGGAGGACCTCTGTCTTGTCTGGATTTAGTTTCAATTTGCTAGCCCTCATCCAGTCCGACACAGCGGCCAGGCACCGGTTCAAGGTCTGGACAGCCTCCTTGGTGACAGGTGGGAAGGAGTGACAGATCTGGACGTCATCTGCGTACAGATAACACCTTACTCGAAACTCGAATGATCTCTCCCAGCGGTTTCATGTAGATGTTGAATAACATCGGGGACAGAACTGAACCCTGAGGGACTCCACAGGACAACGGCTGTGGAGCCGAACAGGTGTCACCCAATGACACCTTCTGGGTACGACCTTCCAGGAAGGATTGGAGCCACTGCAGAGCAGTACCCCCAAGCCCCATGTCTGCAAGGCGACCCAGAAGGATACCGTGGTCAACGGTATCGAAAGCCGCTGAGAGGTCCAGCAGAACCAACAGGGACACACTCCCCTGTCGAGTTCCGGCGTAGATCATCTACCAAGACGACCAAGGCTGTTTCAGTACCATGTCCCGGCCTAAAGCCAGACTGTGCCGGATCAAGATAATCAGTGTCTACCAGAACCCCTGGGTTGCGAAGCCACCACACGTTCCATGACTTTGCCCAAATAGGGAGATTGGAAACTGGCCGATAGTTCACTAATTGAGTGGGGTCAGTGATGGTTTTTCAACAACGGTTTTATCACAGCTTGCTTTAAGCTGGCTGGAATTTTGCCCTCCTGTAAGGAGGCATTAACCACCACCTTCACCCACTCTGCCAAGCCCCCTCTGGCTTCCTTTATCAGCCAGGATGGGCAGGGTCTAGGATGCATGTAGTGGGCCTCGCCTCCAAGGATCTTGTCCACATCCTCGAGCTGAACCAATTGAAACGAATCCATTAAAACCGGACAAGCAGATGCTCGTGTCACATCCTCAGAGACTGCCGTTAAAGTGGTATCGAAATCGAACGGATCAGCGCCACTTTATCATGAAGGCCTTAGCAAATTCTTCACAGCGTACCTCAGAGCCGTCAGGGATCTCGCACTGTGGCGGGTTTAAAAGACCCCTAACGACTCGGAACAGTTCCGCTGGACGGTTCTTCGCGGCGGCCACCTTGGCCGCGATAGATGTTTTTTGTGCGGCTTTTGTTGCTGCGTCATAAGTCCTCAAAAAGGGGACCAGGCGCGCACGAGCTGATCTGCTCCGCTCCGACGCCACACGCCTCTAGCCTCCTCTTTTTCGCTTCATTGCTGCCAGCTCCTCAGTAAACCAAGGAGCTGGTTTAGCTCGGTTACTCAAGAGGGGGCGTTCTGGAGCGATCGTGTCAATAGCCCTCGTCATCTCCCTATCCCAGAGAGATACAAGAGCCTCAACAGGGTCACTTACCGAGGAGGCGGGAAAATCCCCAAGAGCCGTCAGGAATCCATTCGGATCCATAAGTCTCCTGGGGCGGACCATTCTAATAGGTCCACCACCCCTGCGGAGGTGGAAAGGCACAGTGAGTCTAAACCTGATCAGGTGGTGGTCGGTCCATGGCAAAGGAATGATGGTCAGTTCCTCCACTCCGCCACCTTCATCCCATCCCTGGCAAAAAAACCAGATCTAACGTGTGTCCTGCACTATGGGTGGGACCTGATATTAGCTGGGACAGGCCCATGGTTGCCATGGCGGCCGTGAAGTCCTGAGCCGCTCCTGATAGAGGGGTCTCGGCATGGACGTTGAAGTCTCCCAGCACAATGAGCCGTTGGGACTCCACGGCCAAGCCTGAGACCACTCCGGATAGCTCAGGTAAGGAGACTGTAGTGCAGCGGGGTGGTCGGTACACTAGCAGAATCCCTATCCTGTCCCGATCACCAACCCTTAGGCCGACACATTCGAACGTGGTTGATTGCGGGATGGGGCACCTGGTCAAGGGGATGGAATCCTTATAGACCACTGCGACTCCCCCTCCCCGCCCTCCCGGTCTCGCTTGGTGCTGTACGGAATAACCGGTGGGCAGAGCTGAGAGAGATTAACCCCCAGCCTCGTCCAGCCAGGTCTCAGTTATACAAGCCAGGTCAGCTTGTTCTTCAAGAATTAGATCTTGTATTGTTGATGTTTTTCCATTGACTGACCTGGCGTTAAACAGCACCACTTTCAACCGGGAGGGCCGCCTTCCTGGGTACTCAGCTTAACCTTTGTCAGGAGCCAGATTTAAATTTATTAAAGTTCTTGCACAAATTTTTGGCCGGATTGGAAATTTAGAACGCTCGTTTCTAGATCGAATTGGTAATTTAGATCCATCACAAATTCTAGGCCGAATACATACTTTGGGTCTCCCTTTCCCGCATCTTCCCCTCCCAGTCACCACCCCGATAGGAACTCCCCGCCCGGTAGCCATCCCTCCTGCATGTTCCCTCTCCATGTCACCCAGTTGAACACCGTACAGCGGATCCTGGTTTAGTGCACCCATATAGAATGTTTCTGCTGGGCCTTGCTTCAGCCAGGCAGGCAGAGCCTGAGTCTGTAAGGAGCCAGTCTCCAGGGGCCGAGGTCAAAGGCAGCCTGCAGTGGAGAAATACTGCCTTTTCCTCCAAGCTCCCTGCTGCTGATGTTCCTTGGCTCTCTTGGATGGTGCTGTATGACTGGGCACTCACTGGGATCCTCCTTTTATGGCCAGCCTCAGGAGGCAGCAGGTGTTTCTGCTGGGCCTTGCTTCAGGCAGGCAGGCAGGGCCTGAGTCTGTAAGGAGCCAGTCTCCAGGGGCCGAGGTCAAAGGCAGCCTGCAGTGGAGAAATACTGCCTTTTCCTCCAAGCTCCCTGCTGCTGATGTTCCTTGGCTCTCTTGGATGGTGCTGTATGACTGGGCACTCACCGGGATCCTCCTTTTATGGTCAGCCACAGGAGGCAGCAGGTGTTTCTGCTGGGCCTTGCTTCAGGCAGGCAGGCAGGGCCTGAGTCTGTAAGGAGCCAGTCTCCAGGGGCCGAGGTCAAAGGCAGCCTGCAGTGGAGAAATACTGCCTTTTCCTCCAAGCTCCCTGCTGCTGATGTTCCTTGGCTCTCTTGGATGGTGCAGGATCCTCCCTGAGAAGGATCCAAGCCACTCCCCCTTTCCTGGCTATCCTGTTTTACCATAGATGCCAAACTGCTATGCTGGTCTGGGCCTAGCATAAAATGGGTGAGTTCTCACACCATGCTATCTCATTTGGATTAAGTCCCTGGTCCTGAGGAAGCCCCAGCTACAGGGCGAAACGGCATCGCGCTGGCATTTGCTTTTTCCGTTGACCAGAAAGCGTGTTGGAGGACTGCGGAGAGGAATGATTATAATATTTCCTTTTACTTTGCATTACACTACCGCGCCTCCAGTGCTACCTCTCTTGAACTACTTATCATTCTTACTTTTCTCTATTGGAACTATATGATGACTTTACTATATGATGACTTTACTTTGATCGCTATGGGACTATTACTCTGTGAGTAATCCATTAGAGGAACTTTCCTCTGTTTGTCATTGACTTTGGACGTTCCCCTTTGGGCATTTACCTTACTTACCTGCATGTAAAATGAATACTTTCTGTTTCATATGATGATGTTTGATATGTAATAGATTTGCTTTATTTCTTGTACTATAACTGCATAATTGTGGAGTGAATTTAGCTACCATACAATCCTTGGATATATTTAGATTATATCTGAACATCTTTTGTTTATTAATATATACACATTGATATTAAACTATTCAACTTATAGTAGGCACCTGTGTGCTCCCAGTTCCCTCTTTTTCATGGTTTTTGTTTATTGTGTGAACAGTAGTTTTCTGCTTTTTGTTAACTTGCAGGTAGGACATGAAGAAAATAAAAAATAATGATCACAGATTATTTTTATAATAACAGATTTTTTTCTGTAGCTTTAAAGCAGAAGATGAAGATGTTTAAATAGTCAAAGATGTTATTTTGGCTTAGTCCTGAATAAGAATGCAGGCTGCAGTCGAGAAAAAGACTAGAATTTGGAAGGGAAGCTATGAAGGAAGTAGACAAGATCATAAAGGGAATGTGGCGCAGCTGGCTAACTGTCAGCTGGATAAGATCTCTCTGACCAGTAGGACATGAGTTTGAGGCCTGCCCAGGTCGAGGTGGGTGCTCAACCTTTAAGTGTAGCCTGCTGTCGACCTTTGCAGCCCAAAAGACAGTTGCATCTGTCAAGTAGGAGATAAAGGTACCACATTAAGTGGGGAGGCAAATTTTGACTGAATTATAAGGCCATTAAAGAATTCCAGGAACGCTGAGGAATGCGGAAGGAACAACAAGGGTGGCTGGGAATGCTGAGAGATGAGGAGTGCGTCAGCTCCCCCTGGTGGCCAGAGTTTGCCTCTGTTTGTCTATATGTGTGTATGTGGAAATGGCAGGGATTGTCTGCTAAGTATGTGTACCTGTAATCCGCTCTGAGTCCCCTTTGAGGTGAGAAGAGCGGAATATAAATAAAGTAAATAATTAATTAAATAAATAAAGTAATTGAATATTAAAGTTACGTTTGTTAATGCTATCATATTTCTGATTGCCATCTATGGTCATGAAAGATGGATAAAGGTTTCTCAGGGCCCTTCCAGGCAGGGCCAAATCCCGGAAGGAACTGGAATATTTGATCCCAGTTCCTCCCAGGATTCAGGCCGCACCCTACCTCCAAACCATGTGTTTTATCTATTAACTCTGTAAACCGCGCTGGGCTCCAGAGAGAGCGGTATATTAAGTCGAACCAATAAATAAATAAATAAATAAATAAACCAGAGGTTGATCCAGAAGGATATCCAGTCAGCCCCTTGCCCTTGTTTTTCCCCAGAACTTACCTGAAAGGCTTGGCTTACCTGAGCCCCTTAGCAACAGCTCCTGATACATCAAAATGATGCATCAGGAGATTTGGAGAGGAGGGGAAATCCCAGTTTCCTCCAGATTAATCCGGGTTCACCTGAAGCATTGTTTGGACATGTCAGGTAAAGCCGTGACCCATCACGAGATTTGAACCTGTGTGGAAGGGATCTCATTCCTGGGATCACCATGATTTGAATTCAGCATTATAGCAATTAACAACACTGTCAGATTCAATGTCAGTGCCATTGTTTCATGTAACATATAAGAAAGAACTATAATCTTGCGTAGATGTGTGAAGTTGGTAGTGTGAACATAAGGCACAGATCATTACACTTTAGGGATTGCTCCTGTGACTTAACATTTTTTTTGGAAAGTAAAATTGAAACAAATGGTAAATATGACTGGATTAGTTTGGCATCATTCCTTAGTTATTTATAATGTATTTATTTCCAACATTTCTACCCGCTGTTCTCAACCCCCGAGGGGGACTCAGAGCAGCCTAACAAAAGGCACAATTCGATGCCAACATAATAAATACATTATAAAACCAAAAACATACAGCATTAAAACACATTAAAATACAATTAACATTAACACATCATACACATTCTCTTAAATTAAAAACAGTATTTCGTCCATAACAGGAGCACTGAGCCATATCCATCAACTTGCCATTACAAATCCAGTCCAAAGTGCTGTATTGTGCTAATGTGCAAACGCTTGGTCCCACAACCAAGATTTCACTTTTTTCCTGAATGCCAGGAGGGATGGTGTTGATCATATGTCGCTTGGAAGCGCGTTCCACAGACGGGGAGCCACCACCAAGAAGGCCCTCTCTCTCTCGTCCCCACCAACCGCGTTTGAGAAGTGAGCGGGAGCGAGAGCAGGGCCTCCCCGGATGATCTTAAATTACGAGGTGGGACATAGCGGCAGATGCGTTCAGACAAGTAAGTTGAGCCAGAACCGTGTAGAGCTTTAAAAGGTCAAAACCAGCACTTTGAATTGAGCTCGGAAATGGACAGGCAGCCAGTGGAGCTGACAGTGGTATGCTCCCTGTATGTAGCTCCAGTTAGTAATCTGGCTGCCACCTGTTGGACTAATTGTAATTTCCGAACTGTCTTCAAAGGCAGCCCCACGTAGAGTGCATTGCAGTAATCTATTCGGGATGTGACCAGAGCGTGGATGACCATAGCCAGATCAGACTTCCCATGGTACGGGCATCTTTCTGGCATCTAGAAGTATTGCTACCTGTATAGCAAAAATAACACATTTCCTTATTTCCAAAGAACATAGCAATGATTATCATGCTAGAAATAAATCAGCTTTCTGCAACTAGAAGAAATTATATAATTAATTAAGAGCTCTTTTAATCTAATGAAGAGCTCTTGTTTCTAAATTAATCATAATTTAGTTCCCAAGAAGAGCACTTCAATCAAGAAAGTGACACAATGATGGGGACAGAATTTTATCTGTAAAAATGGTCTAAGAGTAAAGTTATATTTTTAAACCTCTTATAACCAAGACTTTGGAGCTAAAATGCACTCTGCTACTCCAAAGATAAAGGAATAAGCTAATTGCTACCATTAACTATGCAGGCTAAGGCTAATGGAAGTTGCAATTCAGGAGCATTCAGAGGGCCACATATTGGAAGTGTATGAGTTCTCCCCAATCTACTACCCCACTCTCTTCAATTCAACAAATGGGTAGACCACCTCTAATTGTAATGGGAGTTTATGTTGTCATAAGTGGCTATGGGATAGCACAGAGTTCAAAAATTACTTACAACACCATTGCAATACTAGACCTTTGCTCTCGTGGTAGAATAATAATATTTCTTCTTGGCTTTTCTTTGTGAATGAAGATTCAGGAAGGACTCATACCACACTTTCTACAAGCGTGTTGATGATTCGGAGGTTGGATGTTTCCTTCAAGCCTGTGCAATGGACCTTTCCAGTGGAGCGCAGCGTGCACAGAACTGGCCTCACCCTTTAAACCAAAGGTTTGTCTGCCAGGGCCTAGCAAGCTTAGGACGGTGGCAGCGAGGTCATCAGGTCGTAGGTTTGGTTCATGTTTCCTTCTCTTAGATGGCACCATCTGCCTGGGTTTGAAATCAGAGTTTTCCGTCTCCTAGGATGGCTGCCAAAAGGCTAGAGAGCCCATCCTGCCTTTTGACGCTCTTTGTCAGATCCTTCGGTTGTGACCTGTCTGGCATGGGAGGCCCTACCGGTGGCTATTATGCCACCACCAGCATAGCTCCCAAGTTCATTAGGGTACACAAGTCTCTCCCCCCACAACAAGGGGGCACCAACGGAGAGGAGTAGAATAATAATAATAATCTTTATTGATACCCCACCACCATCTCCCCCAACGGTGACTTGGGGCTGCTTACATGGGGCCAAGCCCGAACAACAGAGTACAGCAAAATAAAACCAAATACACTAAGCAACAAATAGCAACATCATAATTACATTACAACACAGGAATACATTGAGCAGTATAAAATTACAATAATGTTGCACCCCAAGGACCTGGAAGACCCCTCAGTAATCCGCTTGACACTGGCCACGTTTAAATGCTTTATTTAGAACAGGGCTGTCCAACTGACGGCCCTGGGGCCGTACGCCCCCCAGCCTGTTTTTAAAAAATTTAAATGGCGGCCGGGGGGGGGAGGAGGCGGGGCAGGGCGGAGGAAGGGTGCCCGCTCCTCCTCCCTGCCCCGCCCTTTCCCCTCTCTCACTGGCGCCGATGCAAACCGGTTTGCATCGGTGCCAGTGAGAGAGGGAAAGGGGCGGGGCAGGGAGCAGGAAGAGAGCTAGCTCCTCCTCCCTGCACCGCCCTCTTCTTCACTCTCTCTCGGGAGCCGATGCCTTGGAGGGGAGGGCGCCTCCCTCCCTTCCAAGCTTGCTTCCCCGCAAGTCTTCAGGTTTGGGAAGGAGGAAAACCCTCCTGAAAATGGGCGGGCCGCGCAGGAGGCCGGCCACGCCCCCGGGAGCGGCCACGCCCCCGGGAGTGGCCACGCCCGGGAGTGGCCACGCCCCCGCTCACTGCAGCCCCCCCAGGTGATCAGTGACACTTCTACCGGCCCTTGGGCCGGAAGAAGTTGGACAGCACTGATTTAGAATATTGATATATAGCAAAGAGGCTAGGATTATAGTCTAAAGGTGTTGTAAAGCATCAATAGATAGCAGCAATTGTCCAAAGAAGCAGGATACAAAATTATAGTCCTTTGGCAAACAGGAACAAAGCAAAGAGAATCTTCTTGCCCCCAATTGGGCTAAATCTAGCAAAGGTAAATACTTGACCCAAGGCTTGGCAAACAAAGTTCTATGCAGGCCCACTGGCCAGGCAAGGCTCCATGAAGACTTGGCTTGGAGTTCTGAACGTTGGCAAAAGATGTCCATTGTCTCTGGGGCTGGATCTATATAGGTCCTCAAGGCTTTGATCCTTTCGACGTTAAGTTGCGTCGAAAGTCAGTTCTCAAAACATATCCCAGTTGGGCCTCCTCGGGCCTTTCACATAGGAATGGTATGTGCTCCCAATTAGCAGAAGCACCTGGGCAAAAAGGACCCATCTCCACTTATCAGGCCGAGAGGGAGCCGAGCTTCACTTGGCCTTGAACAATGAATGAGCTGGGAGTCTTTGCAAAAGTTGCCTCGCCGTGGCTTGTCTTTTGCCCTAGCAGGCCTGACTGGAATAACATGGCTTCGGTCTGGCTTGACCAAGGAAACAGGTTGGGGACCATGCTGGGATGTGACAAATAAACACAATCACAAAGATAATGGGCGGGCCACATGTGCAGGATAAAAAGTTAAAAACTCAGGGGTGAGATAAGGAGGAACAGGTTATTTATAAAGGAGAGCTCAAGAAAACGGGGTTGTAGAACCAAACTTTCCCTGGGGGAAGCATGTATACTCCAGTGACAGAAATGTTGGGGGAAACAGTAGTGTGAGGTTGTGTGCCTACTCACCAAAGGCGCAGTGGAATAGCCAGGTTTTTAGGTTCTTTTTGAAGGTTTCTAAAGTAGGGGCTTTCCTAATCTGTCCGGATAGAGAATTCCAGAGCCAGGGGGCCACAAAGGAAAAGGCTCTCTCCCTTGTGCTCACCATACGAGCCTGCAAAACTGGCATGGGTGAAAGGAGAGCCGCCCCTGAAGATCGAAGGGCCCGGGCGGATTCATGGATGGAGATACGGTCACGAAGGTAGGCTGAAGGTTGTCCAATAGACCTTATTTTTCATATTTCTCTGTGCTTCATCCAATTTATTTCCACAGGGCTTTGAGTAATGATTCTGAATATCTGGGAGCACACATGGGTGTTTGAAGCACTCGCCAAAGAGCATGATTGCTGCCCATTTCTTATTACCAAATAAACACCTATGCTAATAGATTTCTTTTATTCCAATATACACAATTTGTCAGTCCCCAAGCCTGGAGAAAATAAATTATTTATTCCATTGCAACTGTTGTGAAAAGCAAAAATAAGACAATGAGACCAGATCCTTTAGTTTTTCTCTTTTTTTTTTTTGCAGAAGCGAACTGTCTGTAGCTAATTCAAATTGCCTAATTCTCAAAGAATGCATCGCATGCATGCCATTATCCATTTCCATCCACGAACAATATTAATGCATCTGGATTTATGTTCCATCATAAGAAAAAGGTCTAGGGATGTAGTTTAGTTGGATGTGAATACCAAGCAGAAGATTTAGACAGCGAGAGTGCTATGAATATTTAAGTTGTTGTCTTTGAACTGAAATGCTTTTGGCTGCCCATCGTTCTTGAGACGGCTTACTGTGTGCGATGAGCTGGTACCAATTTATCTTTATTAACTTAAGAATGTGCTTACTTGTTTTTCATGTTGTTACAATAGGATGGTTAACTGTGGAATGAAGCATTCCCTGTGGGGGTTCATTATATGCCCTGTCCAACAGAATCGTGATTTGCAGTGGTGATCTAATAAAACCCTCACGAGATTACCAGATTAAGGCGGATCGGTTGTCAGAACCAATGCACACAGTTGGTCTTCCATAGAGAAAACATACTACATAGCTGTCCTCATGTGTGACAATTGCGAGTCTCTAGGGTTCCAGTAAAACAGATGTCTAAATGCAAATGTAGACAATCAGCTTTTTTCATTCTCATAAAATATCAGCAACACATGACAGAACATTCAGCAAGAGACTTCTCAATAGGGCTCATCACCATGCCAGCCATCTCTTAAACATGGTATACATAGGGAGGTCCCTTTCTGTGCACCTGCATCCCTAAGTCATGCTTGTTGCATGCCATTTTCATTTCCCACCATACACCAGAAGAATTCGTTCGGCCATGTGCTCTTTTGTTCTGCCATGTGCTTGCCTAGGGGAGGAGGGTGAATAGGGTTGCCATTTTTTGATATAAGAAATAAGGGACATTTACGGGATTTTTCACAAAAATAAGGGACACTTCATTAAAAACTTGACACTCAAACATTAGGTAGAAATAGTTTTATTAACAGAATAAGATAATGATTGAAACTCACAAAAGAAACTGACTTATACCCTCTTAACAGTACATGGTATGTTTCTGCATGCTTTGTCATGCAGAAAAAACATTATTAGAACTACCTTATTTTCTCCATCTGTATTTAGTACTTGACTTTGCTGACTTTAAAAGTGCACTGTCTAAACATTAAAATAAAATAAATTTTATAAGACAGTACATCTTCATGATTATTATGTCAATAGTTAATGGTATAGTATAGTATGGGATACACAGCATTGTATAGTATTGGGATGCACAGCTAGGCCTATTTTAAGAGTAACTCTCAAGCAACCAGAAACTATCTTTATCCAACATGATCCAACATTTCCCTTGGGTAACGGTTAATTAGTCTACTGTACTTTTAAAAAGTCCTGTATCGCCTCTTCCTTCCAACGGGGACGCAGGCTGTCCTGCGAGTGGGAATCCCCGGGCAGGCATTGCCATGGAAACCACAGCGCACGCCTTCCTCTGGTCAACCCCGCCCAGTCTTGTCCTGCTAGTGAAAAATAAGGGACAGGGCCTGAAAATAAGGGACACAAATTTTAGGGCCAAAATAAGGGACGTCTCTTAGAATAAGGGACATATGGGAACCCTAAGGGTGACCCGCCCTCAACTCCTCCTTTTACCGGAGTTTACCTGAGGGCAGGACATCCCTTCTGACCTCACTTCCAGCAGAGTATATGGACGAAGCAGGCCGAAGTCTGGAGCCAGGCTCAGACAAGGCACTTCGGTTTACGTACAGAATTTCAACGCTCTCAAACGAAGAAATTCAGTAATAGGAAGGGCCAGCCCTTCAATAGAGACTGTATTTTGTTGGGAACCAAGGACTCCGTGCGCCAGGGGACCATTTGAGAAGCTACAGAAAATCTGGAACAATGCTACAAGGGGGAAGGGCATTGTAAAAAACTGAAACATTAGATGTTTCATTGCCTGGTGCCAAGGGCCAGAGAAGGGAGAAGATCAATAGAGGTCTCAAGCAGATCTGGGAGAAAATCTCACCACAATTTGATTATGGCCCCTTCTACATTGCCATAAAAATCCAGATTGTCTGCTTTGAACTGGATTATAGGGCAGTGCAGACTCATATAATCCAGTTCAAAGCAGATAATGTGGATTATCTGATTTGATAATCAAGATTATATGGCAGTGTAGAAGGGGCCTACACCTCTTTCCATGTGTCAAAAAAATTCCTTCCCCCTTGTTTTGTAAATAGCTCAATTTCTTGCACATTGCCTGGCATTTAGATATTTATTTATTTATTTGTTTGTTTGTTTGTTTCGACTTGTCTGTCGCCACTCCCGTGCGGCTCCGGGCGACTCACAACAATTGTGATACAAATAAATACAGATAAAATACATATACAGTATATACCAACCGCGCATAACTACCTAACAACACCTTATAACACAATTAAAAACAGATTAAAACATTACATATCTAAAAACTCCTTACATTCACAGTTAATAGCTAAGTCACACCACGTAGGGATTACATTGGCTGCAGTAAAGTGCCCGTGAGGTTATTCAGCAATCAAACGCCTGTTTGAACAGTAAGGTCTTACAGGCCTTCCTAAAGGCCAACAAATTAGTCAAGGCGCAAACCTTGGGCGGGAGAGCATTCCAGAGAGTTGGCGCAATAACGCGGAATGCTCTCCTCCTTGTTGCAGTCAGACGAAAACTTATACAACTTGGGATCTCAAGGAGGTTGTGAGTTTCTAAACGCAGTGGCCTGGAGGGACAGTATAGGGAAAGGCGGTCCCTTAGGTACACTGGCCCCAGACCATTCAAGGCCTTAAAGGTCAACACCAACACTTTGAAAGTAATCCGGAATTTTATAGGAAGCCAGTGCAGTTTGCGCAGGATGGGAGTAATATGGCAGCGTGTTGGCGAGCCTGCCGACAAGCGTGCTGCAGCATTCTGCACTAGCTTAAGTTTCCGGATCACAGTCAGAGGAAGGCCAATGTACAGAGCATTACAGTAGTCTAGTCTCGAGATGACCGAGGCTTGGACCACTGTGGCTAGGTCGTTGCGGGACCTGTAGGGGGCCAGCTTCTTCGCCCGGCGGAGATGGCAAAACGCTACTTGACTGATGACAGAAATATGTGTTTCCATTGTCAGTCGAGAGTCCAAGGTGACACCTAGGCTTTTTACAGCTGACGACGGGCATAGTGCCGCACCATCCAGGGTTGGAAACTGAGCTCCACCTGTTCCCGGACGGCCCAGCCACAGGATCTCCATCTTAGCCAGATTCACCTTCAACCTACTGGCTCGCAGCCATCCAGTAACGGCCTCAAGGCAGCGATGGAAATTATGGGGTACGGATTCAGGCCTGCCCTCCATCCTCAGAATGAGCTGGGTGTCATCAGCATATTGATTCAGGCACTCCAGCCCGAAGCTACGCACCAGCCGTGCAAGTGGTCGGACATAGATGTTAAATAATAGAGGGGAGAGAATTGCCCCCTGAGGCACCCCGCAAAGTAGCGGAGCGCCCCCGGAGACAACCTCGCCCCTCCTTACTCACTGCAGCTGGTTCTGGAGGAAGGAGGACACCCATTTAAGGACTGTTCCTGTCACTCCAGCCTCGGCAAGGCGGTGGGTAAATAGATTGTAATCGACAGTGTCAAACGCTGCCGTGAAATCCAATAACACGAGCAGTGCCAACCCGCCCTGATCAGGCTGGCAACATAGCTTGTCTGTCTCCGTCCCATGCCCTGAACGGAAGCCAGACTGGAAGGGGTCTAGCCAAGTTGCGTCATCTAGGAAGGACTGCAACTGCTCCATTGCTGCCCTCTCAACCACCTTGCCCAGAAACGCTAAGTTGGATACTGGGCGGTAGTTGGAGGGGACCGTAGGATCTAATCCCGGCTTCTTCAGCAATGGAGTGACCACTGCCTCTTTCAAACCCTCTGGAAACACTCCTTCCTCAAGGGAGGTGTTAACTAGTTTCAACAGAGGGTCTCGTAACCCCCCCCCCCCCGGGCAAACTTTCACCAGCCAGGAGGGCCACGGATCGAATTATAATCTTGCTGAGCTTTCTGCTCAACTACATATGGCCTGTTTTAGACTACTCCATGTCTCTAAAACCAAACACAAACATTGTATGCAAGATATTATCCAATAAGGTCTGCTGAGCTCCTCCAAAAGTCTCAGCAAATGACCCACTTATTCTCTGTGTGACCACCAAGGTATAGCCCAATGTTCCTTTGATCTCCCTAGATCTCAATTTGCCACATAATGATTGTGGGCGTTGCACTGACTAAACAGTTGTGGGTATACGTCATTATGAAATGGGAATATCACTAACATCACACCTCCTGGAGGGAGGGGTATCACCCATGCACACGCAATTAAATTGAATCCATAATTTCTGAGTTAAAAATTTAATACATATTTTCGATGGAGTAAGACCTTCAGCTTCAACTGAGGTCTTCATCACCACTCCACCTGCTATTTTTCTGTAAACGTCCATACCCTGAGCTTACCTCGCCTGCAGGCTGGTGGAATGATCTAATTACTCTGGAGACATATGGAATTTTTTCCAAGACCAGCCAAGTTTGGCACCTGAGAAAGAAAAGCTTACAACCACTTCTTTCCTTCTCTGTAAGTAACCTAAACAGTGCTCAACTGAATAATTTAGAAGCTGCTACCTTTTAAAGACACCTAGAGTCTGCAACCAGAATTGAGTGCTTCACTCTGTCTAATGGAGAGGCAGCCCCAGCAAAACAAGTCAGATGGAGTAGAGAGAAGTGGTTTCCAAACTATGGCCCTCAAAGTGCCTCCTTCAAAAGTATGACTCTTCCAGCAAGATCAATACCTTTGCAGGTATTTT
>JARBWK010000858.1:0-23824 GCA_030556195.1 Anolis apletophallus
CCTTTGCCCCACCAAGACCATAAGTAACATCAATTCCAACCCTTACATACTCAGACTTTCTCGCATCTCCTAAATAGGGCACAGCAACGCGTGCCGGGTACAGCTAGTATCAGTATAAACAGGAATTAATTGGGCAACAAAATGAAGCTCATCTAAAAAATGCCAAGTCAACTACAACATGGTTCCAGTATAGACAACTACAAGATACCAAATAAATAAGATGGGTATATCAATTGGAAAGGTAATTTAATAGATCAGTGGTTCCCAAACCTTTTTGGCCTACCGCCCCCTTTCCAGAAAAAAATTTACTCACCGCCCCCCTAAAAATTATTTTTTTAAAAAATGTAATAGCAATTAAACAGAAAGATATATGTATTAATGCAGTGGTTCTCAACCTTTCTAATGCCGTGACCCCTAAACAAGGTTCCTTATGTTGTGGTGACCCCCAACCATATTTTCGTTGCTACTTCATAAATAATTTTGCTACTCTTATGAATTCTAATGCAAATATCTAATATCTATTTGTGTACTATATTAATAAATTTTGTTATAAATGTTTTTAAAAAAGAATTCTAAGGCAAATATCTAATATGCAGGATGTGTTTTCATTGTTACAAATTGAACATAATTAAAGCATAGGGATTAATCACAAAAACAATGTGTTTGGGGAGTATGGACAACGGGTGATGGGATTTGCAGTACCTTCGACCAATTCAGCTCGGACTTCCACAGCCGAGACCCCATGAATGACAGACCTGGACCAAACTTGGCACACAGAACCCCATAACCAACAGAAAGTACTGGAGGCGTTTGGGAGGAATTGACAGTGATTTAGGGGAGATGTACATTTTGAAGAGCACTCTGAACCCAAACAACCCTGGATCTGAACCAAATTTGGCACAAATACTCAATATGCCCAAATTTGAATACTGGTGGGTGGATGGGTGGGTGGGGGGATTGATTTTGTCGTTTGGGAGTTGCAGCTGCTGGGATTTATAGTTCACCTACAATCAAAGAGCATTTTGAACTCCACCAACTCTCATGACCAACAGAAAATACTGGAGGGGTTTGGAAGGAATCCACAGTGATTTAGCGGAGATGTAGTTCGCCTACATTTGGAGAGCACTCTAAACCCAAACAACCCTGGATCTGGACCAAATTTGGCACAAATACTCAATATGCCCAAAGTTGAATACTGGTGGGTGGATGGGTGGGTGGGGGGATTGATTTTGTCGTTTGGGAGTTGCAGCTGCTGGGATTTATAGTTCACCTACAATCAAAGAGCATTTTGAACTCCACCAACTCCCATGACCAACAGAAAATACTGGAGGGGTTTGGAAGGAATCCACAGTGATTTAGGCGAGATGTAGTTCGCCTACATTTGGAGAGCACTCTAAACCCAAACAACCCTGGATCTGGACCAAATTTGGCACAAATACTCAATATGCCCTAGGTTGAATGCTGGTGGAGTTGTGGGGGATTGCTTTGGCATTTGGGAGTTGTAACTGCTGGGATTTATAGTTCACCTATAATCAAAGAGCATTTTGAACTTCCTCTCCTCAACTTCGCCCACGGCACAGTCCCAAGGGACCCATTGGATTGGAAGGGGTGATACAGGACTGTGCCGTGGGCAGAGTTGAGGAGAGGAAGGGGGCACATGCTGTGGTTTCCAGGCAGCGCCTGCACGGGGTTTCCAACTGGCAGGCGCACACTCGCGTGCTTGCGAGTTGGAATCCTGCCACCACCCCCTTACAGGGCTTCAGTGCCCCCCAAATTCTCCTGAGCCTCCCACCACCCCCTTGGATCACCTCACCGCCCACTAGGGGTCGGTACCGTCCACTTTGGGAACCACAGTAATAGATAATATTTTTTTCCAGTCTAAGAAGAAACTAATTGCAAAAGTCTATAAAATATTATTAAATTGGGCGGAGATTATGATTCAATGGTCAAAGAATGTGGGACATAATATCCGCCTACACTAATATACAGACTGGACTTTATTAAATAACTTCTTGAACATAAGGGGCGAAGATGCAAGCACCAGATGACGGAGAGAATAGCTACTAGGAAGAAATAAGAACTTAATAACCCTGTTTAAGAAGAATTCGGAAGTCTACAATCAAGCTTTTTATTTTTTTATTTTTTTAATTTTCTTTTAATATGATAGAAACCTTTTTCTGTATTAGATAACAATGGAAGAAGATGAAGACATCAGATGTTTAAAATGCCCCTGCTCTATATCCACTCTTGTACCCTTCCCCATCCCTCATATCTTTGCAATAAAATTTTATTTGGGGGGGGGTGAGTTGGGGGGTGACTACAGTCTTTCGGCATTACTTCGTGAACGAAGATTCTTAGGAAGGACTCATCCCACGCTTTTTACAAGCGCGTTGATGACTAAAAAGGCCAACCTGAGATAGGCAAGTTCGGTTGCAGAAAGCACAGCAGAAAGTCTCCTTGGGTGATGTTGTTTCCAAGTTGCGGTTCTTTCTGCCTTGTCGTTTCTCTTCAAGACCCATTCTCGAAAGAGGCCGCAGCATTGTGGATAGTGCATCTCCATGCCTCCCAATGTGCAGCCAGGGTGGACCATTGTTGGTGATCAATCTGGCCGAGTCTGAGATGTTGTTTCAGGGAGTCCTTATATCTCTTTTTGGGGGCGCCTCTCTTGCGCTGACCCGTGGCGAGTTCACCGTAGAGTAGTATCTTTGGGAGGCGGTGGTCCTCCATCCTAGAGACGTGCCCTGCCCAGCGCAGCTGTGTTCTCAATAGCATGGCCTCAATGCTGGTGATCCCTGCTTGCTCAAGGACATTCCTCTCCACCCGCCGAGAGTTTATCTTCACTTGAGGAGCTCCTTTATCTATTGCTTGTACTTCTGTTTATGTTCATGTTTATGCCTGCATAATTGAGGGAGCTTCTTATATCTCTTATTGCATTCAGTGTATCCGTGGCATGTGCTTTGTTCTTGTTATATAGTGATATTTCAATGGTTGGTACTTCTTTGGAGGCTTATTGCCTCCCTTACTATCACTTCATCCATCAAACATTTATCTGATAAGGAACTTAGACTGGTGCGTATCCAAATGAATGCGTCCTCATTGGCAGATTATATCAGACATGAGATAACCCCTAGGGGATTGAGAGCCCAGATCCCCCCTGGAATTTACAAAGACGACCAGGATTTTACTAATAAGTGGTATGGGATTCTAGAACGTTGCTCTAGAGATTTGATGGCCTTAATTATTCAAAGGAACTCCCAGGAGATTAGCACCCTCAAACCCGAGATTACCTCTTTAAGAGAAACACTCACTGGACAGGAGCATAAGGCTGATTTGGAGCAGATTCAAAAAGATATTAAAGCCCTGCATGATGAGCTCAGACTGTATAAAATAAATAAGTTCAAACGGGACCAAGGGGATTATAAAAATAAAACAGTATATAAGAGTATCTACAAAACCAACCCCAGGTCACCAGGACGGCAGGTGAAATTCCCCACAGGGAATGCCACAGGCGGAACATCAGGGGATGAACAAGCTAATGTATCTGACTCCTCTGCAGGTCCGAGTAATGTGGGAGGCTACTCCTTGAGGACTAGAGAAAACAACAACAAAAAATCTGCTGGAAATTTTCAAAAAGCCAAATCCAAAAAGAGAGCAACCTAGTAGTAAATTTATCAAACTATTGTTTTTCCCACCATGAACTGTCACTAATTAATAAAGGTCTGTCATTCGTGTATACACCTCTCTGTGATGATTTTAATATTCGGAAGGATCTGGCGGGCCTCTTTAGGTCTATACGACTAAAAGAATTCTTTGGTGAATCAGACACTAAAGAAACCCCCTCATTAACCAATCCCAGAATTTACGTAAAAAGTACTTTCACGCCATTTCAGATTTCACACAATGTAAGGACTTTTGAGGATGTAGTACTCAAAGAAATACAAAAAATCTCACATCAACAGGACACCACCTCATCTAATCTAACTTCCACTGATATTAATTTGCTTAAATCATTAGGCAGACACCCATCAATAATTTTCAAGCCGGCGGACAAGGGAGGGGCCATTGTTTGCTTAAACCGCTCTGATTATGAGAAGGAGGTTCTCAGACAACTCGAAGACGTTGAATTCTATAAAAAGCTACCAGGTGATCCCACCATGAGATTTTCCAAGATAGTGGCCAACTTAATCCAGGAGGGTGAGGACCAGGGCTATATTAGTCCTCAGGTCTCCAAATTCTTGCATAACCCCCATCCTCGAATTCCCGAGTTTTATATACTCCCGAAGATCCATAAAAATATAACTCCTCCCCCTGGCAGACCGATCGTATCAGGGTCAGCTGGACTCCTGGAACCATTATCCGTGTATCTGGATACTATTCTTCAACCCTGTGTAACTAAAATGCCCTCTTATCTAAAAGACACTAGAGACTTCATCCGAAAGGTAGAAAATATAAAAGTTGACCCCATGGATATACTCATCTCGATGGATGTCTCCGCCCTCTATACGCATATTCCACTTATGGAGGCTAGGGATATCATCTCTAATATATTTCATAATATCGAAACAGAAATTCCTCCCCCCTTGTATCTACTTAATCTACTTGACTGTATTTTCGAATACAATTATTTTGCGTTTAATAGTACCTTCTATTTACAACAAAAAGGTGTGGCAATGGGGAGCTCTATAGCGCCATCAGTGGCCAATCTATTTATGGCCTCGCTTGAAGAAAAATTTATATACAATCCTAATTTAAACCAGATGTACCCATATATTAAATCCTACTGGAGGTACATAGATGACTGTTTTGTAATATTACGTAAGGACACCCCCTTAGATGAATTCCGCACATGGGCCAATAGTTGGCATCCCCAAATTTCATTCACGGTGACATCCAGTACCAGCCATGTCAGTTTCTTGGACACGACTGTCTATAAAGACCAGGGTAGACTGAGAATCAAAAATTTCCACAAGGAGACCGATAAAAATTCCATCTTACATCATGCAAGTTATCATTCCTTCTCTCTTAAATCCAACCTTCCGTTCTCCCAGTTTATTAGATTAAAGAGAAATTCTTCTTACATAAGCGAATTTAAAAAGGAAGCGGACAGATTGTCTTGCGATCTCCAACAAAGAGGATACCCCCTCTATTATACAGAAAGCCAGGAATAAGGCGAAAAAATCCCGAGGAAACACCTCTTGACACCCAGAACAGAGAAAAAAACCCCTCCCAAAAGACTCATTTGGTCCACATTCCTGACCCCTCATAGCCAATCAATGATGGCAATCATTAGAAAGTATTGGCCTCTAGTATCCCACATCCCAGGGTTGGAGCAACCTCCCATACAAGCGTATAAACGCACGCGAAATATTAAGGATCTGTTGGTACACACCCAATATGCTCCCTGTACCCCCCGCAGCTCCCTCTCCCCAGGATGTAGGCCCTGTGGCAGATGTGTATGCTGCAAGCAGGTCTGTCAGGACAAAACTCTATACAGCCCTCAGAAAGGTAGAACCTTCAAAGTTAGGGACTTTACTACCTGTGCCTCAGAGAATGTGGTATACGCCCTCATTTGTGGGTGTGGCCTAGTCTACATTGGGATTACCTCACGCCCTTTGAAGACTAGAATTTCCGAACATAAATCGAGAATTAGAAACAAAAATAACTCTACGGAACTCTATAGGCATTTTCTGCAAATGAATCATTCTCCTGAGTCTTTTCAGTTTCTGGGCCTGGAAAGGGTTAAGACACGTCCCTATGGTAACATACAGGACGCCTTGCTAAGAGCTGAATCATGGTGGATTTCCATGGTCGCCTGCGAGCACCCTAGTGGCCTAAACGACAATCGCACCATAAATGAGCTCCTTAGGTAAACCTCTCTCCTGCCCTCTCCCCAGCTGACGTTAATGATGATACTACAATGAGTGATTTATGATATAGGGCTACAACCTTTGTCCATAGTGATTTATGACATAAATAGGGCTAGGTGCATTCTTTACAGTGGCCCACTAGTTGTACCTTTGGGTCCATCACCTTCTCCTGACCCCCACAACCAGTATCCTGCCTGCCTCCATGACGCTGTTATGATTGTCTATGGTATGTATTATTATATGTGGCTATATTGCTTACCATACTGCTAAAATCTATGCGTGCTTTTGGAAGTGTATACTGATGTGCTTCTGATGTTTGTACTTGTAGTACTATAATTCTGTGGATATCGCTCCCTGTGGTTCGCCGCTGTGAACAAGCCGACGCTACAGGCGAAACGGACTTGGCCAATTACTTGAGTGCCGTCCGCGGCTAGAACCTCCTTATCATGGGTCTTCCCCCATGAATCTTTCTATGTCCATATGGATGGTATGCTGATGCTTCCCATTTGGGTTTGAACAAGCCTCCACTCCACTGAATCACTCTCCGGCGTTGGATTGCCCCCCTCCTTGGATTCTTCCCTACTACCCAGTGCATCAGCGTTTTCCTACACTTCTTCCTTGACGACCCCGTCCTTCCCCCATTTGGCATCACACCTCTGGGAACGCCGCGCCTGCGTATTACATACAGGCTGCTTCCTGACTCGACGCTTCATCTGTGCTGCCAGGAACCTCTATCATCTGGGGGCTTCGGATTGCATTACTCCTGGGGGCATTGGCCTCCCTATGCGGGGACGCCCTGATTTGGGGTCTCCCACTCTCCCCTCTTTCACCCATTTGGGTCAGGGGAGCCTCTGCAGCCGCACTGAGGCACCCGCACAGCGGCGGCCTCATCCACAGGCGGGTCTGAGCATTGATTGCTCTTTTCACCTCCAGACCGGCGTTTGGATACTCTGGGGCTCCAACCTCATTGTTTTGATATTCCAGGGGCATTCCTCTCCACCCGCCGAGAGTTTATCTTCACTTGAGGAGCTCCTTTATCTATTGCTTGTACTTCTGTTTATGTTCATGTTTATGCCTGTATAATTGAGGGAGCTTCTTATATCTCTTATTGCATTCAGTGTATCCGTGGCATGTGCTTTGTTCTTGTTATATAGTGATATTTCACTGGTTGGTACTTCTTTGGAGGCTTATTGCCTCTATATTCCTATTTTGGGTATCATAAATGATATATGTATTTTTGCTTATGACCTGTATTGGTTTTGCATTGCACTGAGTACTTGGGGTATTTACTCGGGGTACTCTTCTTCCTATTGTGTTAGGCTACAGTAGATATGAAGCAAAAGGGTTTTTGAGAAATTAAATCAGCTTCCCACTAAACTAGCATTTGAAACACAACAAGTTTTGAACATTTGCAGGCACATTTGGTGGGGATGAGGGAGAGGGCCTCCTCTGTAGTGGCCCCCCGACTCCGGAACGTGCTCCCCGGGATATTAGACAAGCCCCCACGTTGGCAGTTTTTAGGAGGAGCCTGAAGACGTGGCTGTTCCAATGTGCCTTCCCAGAATAAAGTAAATAACACCCTGCTGTGTGCAATCTCTGCAAATGTCCTCAGAAGCACTTTAATTACCTGTTGGGTGGCCTGCGCATTCACATTACCCTTTGAACCTTCCTGCTATATACATTCTACCTCTGTCCGCACCCAGTGTTTATTTATTTTAAAATTGTAATATTCACATTTGGCCCGCCCGAAATGGTTTTAAACTATTACTGCTTATGTTTGAGTTTTATTGATTGTATTGTTTTTATATTGGCTGTTGTGTTGTTATTATGTGTAATTGGGCTTGGCCTCATGTAAGCCGCCCCGAGTCCCCTTGGGGAGATGGTGACGGGGTATAAATAAAGATAATAATAATAATAATAATTGTCCTCAAACTATTATAAATGGATATTCAAAACTCTTATTTTAAAGACATATATTTAAACTATGATAAACATGAATGATTGAAAATCTATATATATAAAGGAACAGTCGTCATGTGAAGACTACCTGAAACAGAGAAACCTTAAAACGCAGAAACACAAAACTTGCCAACAGAAATAGGCCTCAAGCAAGGTACGTTTGTAGCAAAGAAACTTTCCCCCCCAAAACCTAAAAGGCCCCCAAAACAACGAGTAAAAATA
This sequence comes from Anolis apletophallus, assembly GCA_030556195.1. Taxonomy (NCBI): domain Eukaryota; kingdom Metazoa; phylum Chordata; class Lepidosauria; order Squamata; family Anolidae; genus Anolis; species Anolis apletophallus. The sequence continues at coordinate 8,049 of JARBWK010000858.1, forward strand.
AAACTACATTTACCAGCATCCTCCGGGGCTGCCAGCCTCTACATTCTGACAACATGATTGGCTGCCAATAAGGGCGGATTTGCATAACTGCTGTACTGGCCAGCCAACATGAACATTCCGACCCATAACAAACTGTCAGAGGAGTGCCAGAGCCTCCTCCAACACTTTCAAATCAGAAGACCATGATGGAGATCAACACCATTCAAGGGGAGCTCTTCTTCCTTTCCCAAAAGATCTCCAGTGGCTTGGAATTCACAATAATAAGAGGACCATCCAGCAACAATGGGGTTTGCCAAGGAGGGTGCTCCAGCCCCTCTATATGCTGGCTCCAAGGGATGGAGGTCATCACCAAGTACCTTCTGATGCCCAGCGCTGGAAGAGCTCCCTCAGATGGCCTGTCCATGAGGAAAGCCTCATCGGACATCGACCAATGGGTGCAAAAGACACAGAGCAGGACATCTTGAAAAAGAGAGGAGCAGAAAGTAAGCTAGACATGAAGATCTTGAGAAAGGTGGCTACAAAGGATACGGAAAGGATTTTTAACAGTCCCCCAACAGACACTGGACGCACCTGTGAAGATAGAGATCCCCTGACAGGACAAGCCCTCCCCAAGCTGATCCGTCCTGGCCATGGTACAAGGCAAACCCGAAGGACTGCAGGCAAAGAGCTGAGGCACAAACATAACACACCCAATTCACTAACAACAATTCCAACCCTTACATACTCAGACTTTCTCGCATCTCCTAAATAGGGCACAGCAACGCGTGCTGGGTACAGCTAGTAATTATATAATGTGATAGACATCAAAAACCCTCTAAGTAGCATAAAATCTATTTTTAAAAAATTTAAAAAACCTACGTATGGAAAGATAGCTCAATAGCACCAACAAAATAACAATAAAGCTTAATTTCCAGATTCAATATCTTTGTTTTTTCAATTTCAATATCTTTGTATTGTTGGTATATATCAGAGTAATACTCATGGACCCAAAATAAACATCAATAACAATTTCACCAGATCTTCATAGTTTCAGTCCAATATACGGTTTAACACAAATATTCACCAAAAGTCCAATAGTTCATAGTAGATAACAGGTTAACCCGGCTCCTACAATGATTTGATTGGCTCCACTCCGGATTATCTCTACATTATTGGGATTATACCCTGTTATCTACTATCTGGAAATTAAGCTTTATTGTTATTTTGTTGGTCCCTTCGTATTTTCATGTTGTGAGGTAGTAACAACACTTCTTTGTATTATAGCTCAATAGCACCACCATGTGAAATTACAGTAAGTCAGCTAGTGTTTGGGATTTTTTTTAAATGCAAGCAACATCTTTCAATTTTCCATTATCAGTCATTTAGATAATAATAATAATAATAATAATATTTATTTGTACTTTGCCACCATCTCCCCGAAAGGGATTCGGGGCAGCTTACAAGCCCAGAAATACATATCAATACAATAACATAAAAACATAAAACAACATTTCAAGTAACAATACAATAAAATAAAATCTATAATTAGCAAAGATTTCATTTATCAGCACAGTGTTTCCCAACCAACACTAGTGTGCCGTGAGCGATCATCAGGTGTGCCGTGGGAAATTGGAACCTCCAATACCCTTTCTTCCCCCTCCTGCCGAACACTTTTTCTTCTCCACTCGGGCTCCCTTCTTCCCAGCCTCGCTCTGCTCGCTTTGCCTCGCTTTGCTCACGCTGCCGCTTCTGCGGGAGGGGGGAGGGAGGAAGACGTGACCCGTGCGGGCGCTACTGCACAGACTCGCCCCACGTCTTCCTCCCTCCCTCCACAGTGCTCTCTGGATATAGGTGAACTACAACTCCAAAACTCAAGGTAAATGCCCACCAAACTCTTACAATATTTTCTCTTGGTTATGGGAGTTCTGTGTGGGAAGTTTGATTCCATTTCATCATTGGTGGAGTTCAGAATGCCCTTTGATTGAGGGTGAACTATAACTCCCAGCTGTTGAGCAAGACGTTCGTGTGTGTCTTTCTGCCATTCCTGCCAGGATATCTATGTTGTGTTCATTGAAACAGGCCCAGGTTTCACACCGAGTGTATAAATACATTTAAAAACATATCAACTATATGTATTACTGTGTTAGAGTGTCATTTTGTGTCATTTTGGTTGGTGGTGTGCCCCAGGATTTTGTAAATGTAAAAAATGTGCTGTGGCTCAAAAAAGGTTGAAAAACACTGACTTAAGGAAGCCCTACCTCTGATAGGCTATGCACAGGGGCGGTCTTACCTCTCCCATCATGGTAAACGAAGATTATTTTGCCCCCGGTGGCTTCTGGACGCTGCCGTGCATGCGCGCCGGCGTCCCGGTTAGCGCATGCACGCTGGTGTCCCGCTCAGCTGTGCACATGTGCGCCGGCATCCCACGCAGCCACGCGCATGCTTGCCAGCGTCCTGCGTGGCCGCGCCACCGGCTGCGGAGGTGCGGCGCAGGCGGCACTGGCTCCCGAGCACGCCTCCACCCGGCGGTGCAGCGAGGCGCGGTGGCGAGGCGGTGCAGGGCGGGCGGCCGGGCGGGCGGCGCCCCCAGGAGGCGTCGCCACGCGTGACGCTTACTCGGCCTAATGGAAAGACCGCCCCTGGCTATGCATCAAACTTTTATGAAAAATCACACCGCAGTACAGGTCCCTGTGCCCAAATAACCATCTCTTTGAAATCGTCTTGTGCGTTAATGTCCACATTGCAATGTAGTGTCTTGCATGACACGGGTCTTGCATGACACGGCTTTCATTTAGGAATCACCAAAGTGAATGCATACGCGAATACGCTTCTACGGCCTAAACCAGCTATTTATATTCTTTTCCTTTTGGCTTAGGACAAAGTAACTGCGGAGTGTGAAATTATCAAAGTCGTTCCAATAATATTTTCCGATCTACACCACGCAAATGAACTCCTTTAGAAAAAATTAAACCGTATCCATTATCCCACCATGTCTCCTGGCTCAGCTTTCAATAGCTACATGCCAGGCTTGAACAGAATTGAAATGTACCTGCTTTTTACTTTAACATTGCAGTTAAGTACCCTTTTTTCCATTTCAAAATGTTGATACCTAGCACACAGAATATGTACGATATGTTGTCTGTTTGCAAAACTCTATACTCTGGACATCTATCGTACTGATGGCAGCTTGTTCAACTTAAGCCGTCTGGGGGCTCGCACTAAGGCTCTAAACTATCTAGTCCGTGAGCTGCTTTTTGCTTACGATGCTGCCCTTGTCGCCCATTCAGAAGCAGCCCTGCAGCGCCTCACATCCTGCTTTGCAACAGCTGCAGAGCTGTTTGGGCTGGAAGTCAGCCTGAAGAAAACGGAAGTCCTCTACCAGCCCGCACCACAGGAAGATCACCATCATCCCCACGTCAGCATAGGCACATCTGTGCTTAAGTCCGTTCAGCAGTTCACCTACCTGGGAAGCATCATCTCTTCAGATGCCAAGATTGACAAAGAGATCGATCACAGATTAGCAAAGGCATATAGTGCATTCGAAAGCTTCACAAAAAGAGCCTGGAGCAACAAGCACCTGAGGCAAAGCACCAAAAACAGTGTGTATAGAGCTATCATACTGTCTATTCTCCTATATGGGTCTGAAACATGGGTCACCTATCGCCAACACCTCGACTCCTTGAACGCTTCCATCAGTGCTGTCTTCGCACAATCCTAAATATACACTGGACCGACTATGTGACGAATGTTGCTGCCCTTGAGCAAGCAGGGATCACCAGCATTGAGGCCATGCTATTGAGAACACAGCTGCGCTGGGCAGGGCACGTCTCTAGGATGGAGGACCACCGCCTCCCAAAGATACTACTCTATGGTGAGCTCGCCACGGGTCAGCGCAAGAGAGGCGCTCCCAAAAAGAGATATAAGGACTCCCTGAAACAACATCTCAGGCTCGGCCAGATTGATCACCAACAATGGTCCACCCTGGCCTCACATCGGGAGGCATGGAGACGCACTATCCACAGTGCTGCGGCCTCTTTCGAGAAGACACGCCGAATGGGTCTCGAAGAGGAACGACAACGCAGAAAGAACCGCAACTTGGAAACAACATCACCCAAGGAGACTTTCTGCTGTGCTTTATTTATTTATTTATTTATTATTCAGTCTTATATTCCGCTCCTCCCTGCAGGCTCGGGGCGGATCACAACAAGAATAAAATGTACAATAAAAACATACAACCAAATTCAATAAAAACACAGTACATAGCCAGTAGTCAACTGATTATAGATCTTAGGTCTAGTTTGGACACTAATAAGTCTCTTCATTCAGATCAGCCAAACGCTGTTCTGAAAAGGGCAGTCTTACAGGCTCTTGAAAAGGGCCGAGCTCATGAATTGCCCGGGCATGGCTGGGTAACGAGTTCCAGGTCATGGAGCCACAAATGAGAAGGCCCGTTGTCTTGTACTGGACAGATAGCAGGAGCGGGGTGATGGAGCGACCAGCAAGTTCTGCTCTTCCGAGCGCAGTGATCTCGGGAACGTACGGGGTAAGGCGGTCCCTTAGGTACTCAGGCCCTAGACCGTGCAGGGCCTTAAAGGTTAACACCAACACCTTGAAGGCAATCCGGTACTCGATGGGCAGCCAGTGCAGTTGCCGCAAGATGGGCGTAATATGCTCTCTCACTGGTGCTCCCACCAGCAAGCGAGCAGCAGCATTCTGCACCAGCTTGAGTTTCCGGACTGTCGACAAGGGAAGGCCCACGCAGGGGGCGTTACAGTAGTCCAACCTCGAGATGACCGTCGCCTGGATCACCGTGGCCAGATCATCCCTGGACAGGTAGGGCGCCAGTCGCCTAGCCTGGCGAAGATGGTAAAACGCCGTTTTGCTGACCATGGAGACCTGAGTCTCCATGGTCAGCAAGGGTCCAGTGGACACCCAAGCTCTTTACGAGGGATGACGGGCTGAGCTGCTCGCCATCCAGGGTAGGCAACCGGCACTCATCCAGCCCAGGGCGGCCAGGCCACAAGATCTCCGTCTTCGACGGATTCACCTTCAGCCGGCTGGCACGCAGCCAACCAGTCACGGCTTCAAGGCATAGATGGAAACAATCGGGTACGGTATCCTGCCTGCCGTCCATTCTCAGCTTTCTGCAACCGAACTTGCCTATCTCAGATTGGCCTTTTCAGTCATCAAGGTGCTTGTAAAAAGCGTGGGATGAGTCCTTCCTGAATCTTCGTTCGCGAAGTAATGCCGAGAGAGAGAGAGAGAGAGATACTCTGGACATCAGTCTTGAAATTTAGAGGAATTCTTTAAACACACATTATTTTGAAATCTTTATTATTCAATCAAAACCTCCTTTTTTTGGAGAGGGGTTTTTATATTCAATTTTTTAAATAAAAAAAACTAATGGGATTACACAAACATGGGATGGAGATCAAAGCCTTAGATCATAATATGCGACTGTGATTCCATACAAATCCAAAGCTCATTTGACTGTAACAAGACAAGCCAGAATTCTTGCCCGATGACTTGGAAGACGTGTACCCAGCACTGTCTTTAGGGGTTTCGTGCCATATGCTCGCTCTCTTTCGAAGCAGAAGAATAGCATGCCCAAAATAGTTACACTGTGGGTTTTTAAGGTCCATTTTTCTCTTTTGAAACTGAAATACCAAAACATCATAGTTCCACAAAGCATTACAAGGAAAACTAAGACATCTTCTTTTCTTTTTTTCAAATTTATTTTTTATTAAAGGTTTCATATTTACTACACACCAAAAATAGGTCAATGGAAGTAACATACATGGGGAACCAGAGGGAATAAACATAAAGGGGGGATAAAAACAAAGGTGACTTCCGCCTTCATTCCATACCATTAACAATAATTATTTATAACAAATCTATTAATCAGGAGCATCCCAGATGCTCTTATTTGTAAATCGTGATAATCCCTTTCATCACCTTATTTATCTTAGTCTCTAATTTACTCATTAGTTTTAATGTACTCAGCAACTTGTAGCCAGTCTGTTCTGATGTTTCCTTTACCATTATTTTGTCTCAACCAAAATGTAAGTTCGTCCATGTTTTTAATCTCAAGTATCTTTTCTAACCATTGGTCCTTTGTTGGTAACAAATTTGTCTTCCAAATTCTTGCAAATATTATCCGAGCCGCCGTCGACAGGAAGACAAAGAGTTTTCCGTATTCTCATTGGTGAATATTCCATTATCCATTATACCTAACAAATAAAGCTCTGGTTTCATTTGGAACTCAACCTGTAGGATTTCCTTGCATTCCTTGTGAATAAGTTTCCAATATTCATTAGTTTTGGGGCAGGTCCACCACATGTGAAAAAGGTACCTTCTTGTTTATCACATTTCCAACACTTATTATCTATATTTTTATACATTATATTTAGTTTCTTAGGTGTGATGTACCATCGATGTATCATTTTTAGCCAATTTTCTTTTAAGTCAGTTGCATATATAATTTTGAGCTGTTTAGTCCACAACCTTTCCCCTCCCTTAATTGGATGGGTCTCCCAATATTCGAGCCCATTTACCATGGATTGTTTGATTACTTCCTCCTCTGTAGCCCAGTTCAGAAGCATAGAGTATGTTTTTGATATATTTTTCTTTTCGTTCTTAAGAATTTTGTCCCACGGTCCTTCCAAAACACTAAATCCCATAACCTTATCTTTATTAAAACTTTCTCTCATTTGGAAGTAATGTAGCCATAACACATTACGGTGTATTTAAAACAATTTCTTCGTGTGTCTTCATCACTAATACTCCTCCTATTGACGTCAAAATGTCCTGATATTTTGGCCACTCTGTCCAACCAAGTAACCTTCTTTGATTAGCTTCTAGAGGTGACAGCCATAGTGGTGTCTTAGTATACATATAGTCTTTATATTTTAACCAGATTTTCAGCAACGCGATCTGATAAAATGATTTCGAGTTTTTTCAATTTTGGCCCCTTCATACCACAGGTATGAGTGCCATCCTTTCCCGCAAGTCAAAGCCTTCCAGGGTTAGTGTTGAACTTTTAGATAATAGCACCCAATCTTTCACCCATGTCAAAGCACATGCTTCATAATATAATTTTAAGTCCGGTAGGCCAAAGCCTCCTTTTCTTTATGCATAGTCATTATATTATACTTAATTCTTGGTTTCTTATTCTTCCATATGAAATTAGTCAAGTCCTTTTTCCAATTATTAAAAATCTTCATATTTCTTAGTATTGGCAGATTCTGAAATAAGTACAACATCTTTGGTAACAAATTCATCTTTACGGCAGAAATCCTTCCTCATTCCTAAATCAGCATCACTAACTGCACAGCAATTGTTCAGCACTGGAGTCCAAAGAGCAGGGACACCCATTGCCATATTGTCTCCTTTCTACCTGCCTGAGCATGGGTTTGGAACCTATGGCTCATGAGGCAGATGTGGATCTTTGATGAGTGCATCTAGCTCGCAGATAGGGTGGAAACCCTAGCGCAGCGCATAATCAGCTACGGCAAGCTAAGAACGCCGCAGCGGAGAGAGCGCATGCTCTAGTCTTCCTCCTTCAGTCAAGGAGACAGCACTAACGCGCATGCGTGGTCTGGGAGCCTACCCAGGTGCAGTGGCGTCACTGGCTGAAGCGCACGGATTCTGAGGCTGGATGCGGAGGAAGAAGGCAACGAGGGGAGCCCGCTGCCTCAGAATCCGCACGCTTCTGCCGGCAACGCCACTGCGCCTGTGCCAGGGAAGGCTCCCAGGCAACGCACCTCAGCGGTTTCTCCCCTTCGCCCTCTTTCGCTCACCCACGTCATGTCACCATGGCCTTGTCGAAGCCGCTCGCTGACGTCTCTTCCTTCCCACCTCCAAGGGCCCTGCTGCAAGGCCAGGCGACACAGCACGCGGTGAGCGAGAGGGCGAGGGAGGCACTCGCCTGGGAGCCTTCCCTGGCACAGGCACAGTCGTGTCGCCAGCTGAAGCACGCGGATTCTGAGGCTGGAGCGGAGACAGAAGAAGGCGACGAGGGGCGCCTGCTGCCCCGAATCCGCACGCTTCAGCCGGCGACGCCACTGCACCTGCGCCAGGGAAGGCTCCCAGGCAACGCCACTCAGCGGTTTCTCCCCTTCGCCCTCTCTCTCACACTCACCCGCGTCATGTTGCCCTGGCCTTGTCGAAGCCTCTCGCTGCCACCTCTTCCTTCCCACCTCCAAGGGCCCTGCTGCAAGGCCAGGGCGACACAGCACGGGTGAGCAAGAGAGGGCGAAGGGGAGAAACCACTGAGGGGCATCGCCTGGGAGCCTTCCCTGGCACAGGCACAGTGGCGTCACCAGCTGAAGCGCGCATTCTGAGGCTGGAGGCGGAGGAAGAAGGTGACGAGGGGAGCCTCCTGCCTCAGAATCCGCGCGCTTCAGCCGGCAATGCCACTGCACCTGCGCCAGGGAAGGCTCCCAGGCAATGCCGCTCAGCAGTTTCTCACCTTCACCCTCTCTCTCTCGCTCACCCGCGTCATGCCGCCATGGCCTTGTCAAAGCCTCTCGCTGCCGCCTCTTCCTACCTCCGAGGGCCCTGCTACAAGGCCAGGGCGACACGGCGTGGGTGAGCAAGAGAGAGGGCGAGCGGAGGAAACCACTGGGCGTTGCCTGGGGCCTTCCCAGGCACAGGCACAGTGGTGTCGCTGGCTGACGACTTGATTCTGAGGCGGAAGCACGCGGATTCTGAGGCTGAAGACGGAGGAAGAAGGCGACAAGGAGAGCCAGGTGGTGGCCGGGCGCCTCGGGCCCTGCTGTCCTTGGAGGTGGGAAGAGCCAGTGGCGAGAGGCTCCGACAAGGCCAGGGCGACACGGCGCAGTGCTGCCACCAAGCGTGGCCATGGGTGAGTAAGAGTGAGGGGGCAAAGGGGAGAAACCGCTGAAGGGCAGTTGAAGAGGCCGTGGGCTAGTGCCAGGGGGCGTGGCCATACTCTGCCGGACTTCCAGATCCCCTTTTGATCAGAATGGGAGAATTCAGTCTTAAAATCTATTATATAAAGGGGTTCCCGTCATGGAACGACCGTCCCAGACAGAGAAACCTTACAACGCAGAAGCACCAAACTTGCCAACAGAAATAGGCCTCAAGCAAGGTACGTTTGTAGCAAAGAAACTTTCCCCCAAAACCTAAAAGGCCCCCAAAACAACAAGTAAAAAAACTACATTTCCCAGCATCCTCCGTGGCTGCCAGAGAATGCCATTGGCCGACATCGGCCCACACAAAATGCAGGGAGGATGAGTAACCATAGCAACGCTGGCCAGAGCCATCCAAGGCTAGGATAGAATGCAGAGAGATTTAAGTTGTCAGTTGGTGTTGAGGGTTAAACTGTCAAAACCAAACTCTATGAGGGAGCAATTCTCCAGCAATTCCTACCCACACAACACAACACAACTTCCAATCACAACCCATCCCACCAACCTTACGGGACCCCGTACACACAACACCTACCACCACCACAAACAAAAACCATTCCTTCCTTCCACACAGACAGAAACTGACCCAAAAGACAAGCCATGCCTTCTAAAAATAACAGCATCGGATCTACACACACGCAACGCTACATACATCAAACAAAAAAGGGCAGAACAAACACCAGAACAGAAACACACTGCGCAGCAGAGACACAGATAACAGGTCACTGCACGACGCACAGCTGAGAACCAAATGCAAAGAACTGCACAACAAGAAGAAGCGCGCAGCCAGGAACAACAATGACGCAGAAATGCAACACAACAGCAGCGCGCAAGGAGCACAGAAACACGACGTCGCAACACAGAAAACAAACTTCAAAAACACCCCAACCAATTCCACCGCCTAGCCTTCAGATACAACGCTGCAGAAGACTACAGCATGGCGCCAGAGGCCGACATTGGCCCCCTAACGCACATCTGCACACACTGCAAAGCCCTGAAATACCCAGCAGAAACAACAGGAATGTGCTGCCTAGCCGGTAAAGTCTCTCTACCACCACTTGCCACTCCTCCACAACCACTACAGACTTTGCTGAGTGGACACACTCCAGAATCCAAACACTTCCTCCGCTATATAAGACAATACAACTCATGCTTCCAGATGACATCATTTGGAGCACACATAAAAAGTGCGCAATTCATGCCTACATGACCCCACCAAGACCGTAAGTAACATCATTTCCAACCCTTACATACTCAGACTTTCTCGCATCTCCTAAATAGGGCACACCAACGCGTGCCGGGTACAGCTAGTACAGTGTTTCCCAACCTTTTTTGAGCCATGGCACACCTCTTACATTTACAAAATCCTGGGGCACACCACCAACCAAAATGACACAAAATGACACTCTAACACAGTCATACATATAGTTAATATATTTTTAAATGTATTTATACACTCAGTGTGAAACTTGGGGCTGTTTCGATGAACTCACAACATAGATATCCTGGCAGAAATGGCAGAAAGACACAAACTTCCCACACAGAACTCCCATAACCATGAGAAAATGCTATAGGAGTTTGGTGGGCATTGACCTTGAGTTTTGGAGTTGTAGTTCACCTATATCCAGAGAGCACTGTGGATTCAAACAATGTGGGATCAGGACCAAACTTGGCATGAATACTCAATATGCCCAAATGTGAATGCAGAGGGAGTTTGGGGAAAATAGACATTTGGGAGTTACAGTTTCTGGGATTTATAGTTAACACACAAACAAAGAGCATCCTGAACTCTTGCAACAATGGAATTGAACCAAACTTGGCATATTGAACTCTCATTACCAACAGAAAGTACTGAAAGGGTTTGCTTGGGGATTGACCTTGAGTTTTGGTGTTGTAGTTCACCTACACCCAGAGAGCACTGTGGATTCAAACAATGTGGGATCAGGACCAAACTTGGCATGAATACTCAATATGCCCAAATATGAACACAGATGGAGTTCAGGGGAAATAGACCTTGACATTTGGGAGTTGTAGTTGCTGGGATTTATAGTCCCCCTACAATCAAAGAGCATTCTGAACCCCACCAATGATAGAATTGGGCCAAACTTCCCACACAGAACCCCCAGGAGGCAAGAGGAGGTCCCTACTTGGGGAAAGGGAGGCGGGCCTCCCCCCCTCTGGAGGTTCCAATTTCCCACGGCACACCTGATGATCGCTCACGGCACACTAGTGTGCTCCGGCACACTGGTTGGGAAACACTGAGCTAGTATATTATATGGCTCTCGCTGAAATAAATGTCCAAATATTTTGCTTTCACGGCTCTCCGAGTCAAAAAGGTTCCCAACCCCTGTGCTTGAGGGTGCAAGCCCTGCATAGGATTTGGCTGGTAGACAGGGCAACCTGATTTCTAAATAAATGGAAGAAATGTTTCCAAGCTGTCTCAGGCGATAACATTACAATTCCCTTAATCTGATGGCAGGAATGGTGTGGCGGAAGGGGAGGGAAATCAGAGAGGAGGATGTTGAGTCACAGCAGTCAAAAGAATATCGCCACCTGAGGAGAGTTGATTTAATATGCACTTACACAAGATCTGAATGCCACTTACATATCAGATCGCATTTTAACCGAGAAGCAATTTGATCTCCTTATTAAAAAAAACCCTTCCGATTTGAATGCTGTTCATCGACGGGAGGAAAATAACAGAGATCACGTTCCAGAAAATGAACCAATCCACCTTCTATGCCAGGGGTGCTCAGAACAGTGATCGGGATCGCAGGGTGATCTTCGGGCCTCATCCTGGTGATCTTCAGGCCCCTGACCAGGTTTTTTGCTGTTGGTCCTCTTCACGCGCCCCTGCACGCTGCAAAGAAGTCCTCCATTGTTGCTCCTCCCCGCTCCTGCTCGCGCGCCGCTCCAAAAAGCTCCAGAGTCAGGAGGCAGAATGGGCCCCCTCTTTTGGATTCCTCCTCCTCCCTCCGTCCTTCTCCAGCCACTCAGAGTCGTAGGAGACCAAAGGGGGCGGGCCTGGATGACGCGATGCATGGCTGGCCCCGCGCACATGCGCAGAAGTGCCCATTCTGCCTCTCGGACTTCTTGTGAGTTCTTGGAGGCAGCAGCATGCTGGCGGCGTGGAAATAGGAGCAACGACAGAGGAGGAGGAGAAGGACGCTTTGGGGTCATTTCCTTACCGCATCTCAAAGGTCGGTCTTTTACTTTGGGGTGGGTGCTTGATTGTTCTGTGGCATGTCTCTTTGTTTATTTTTAATGTTTAAAAATGGCCTTTTAGCTCCAAAGCCTCTCTGCTTGCTTTGTTCCTTGAGAAATATATGTTGGGGAATATGGAAATGTGGGAGAAATGGGGTGGTTGGATGTATTTTTGCATGCCCCTTTGTTTACCTTGCTAAGGATTAAATGGCCTTGCAGTTCAAAAGCCTCTCTTCTTACTTTCTGGCTGATAATATGTGTGGTAATAAGACAGTGTGGGAGAAATGGGGTGGTTGGATGTATTTTTGCATGCCCCCTTGTTTACCTTGCTGAGGATTAAATGGCCTTGCAGTTCAACAGCCTCTCTTCTTACTTTCTGGCTGATAATATGTGAGGTAATATGGCAGTGTGGGAGAAATGGGGTGGTTGGATGTATTTTTATGCTCTGTTTTATATTGTTGTTATTAAATTGAAATGTTGATGTTTTATAACTTCATTTTATGTAAACTGCCCTGAGCCTGCTGGAAGGAGCGGTACATAAAAATGAATAATAAATATAAATAAATAAGAAAATAGTTATACGTTTTACATTTCTGGGTAGGTGATCTTTGGGACTTGGTTTTTTCATCAGTAGCTCCCATGCTGAAAAAGTGTGAGCACCCCTGCTCTATACCTTTATAAAGCGGAATGTTTGTATGTATGTATGTATGTATGTTTGTATGTGTCCGGAGGGCGGAAGGGCGGAAGGAAATGTGGCAGCTTTCGGATTGGCTCCCACTGTGGGGTTATTTGCATAAACAACTCCCATTGGCCAGCCACAAACATTCCGAGACTCTAAAGTGCCAGAGGGAAGTAAGGAAAAGGCCTGAGCCAGTCAGGCATGGTGGGAGTTTAGGTCCAATACACTTTACAGCAGCCCCCAACAATGAGACAACAAAACCAAACTTGGCACACAGAACCCCCAAGACCCACTTTACGTCTTGGTGCAGTTTGAGGGAGGATGGACCATGGATTGGCCAGCATCCCAACATCCCAAATCTCAAAGGTGCCAGACAGAGTTCTTTACAAAACGCTTCCTTCCGCTGATTTTAAAAACTAGCCCTCAGCCTGAATTGACAGTAAGGCTCCCTCAACTTGATTCTCCTGACTAGGCCTCAGCCAGACCTGAACCAAACTTGGCACACATAACCCCCATGATGCCCTTTACATCCTGGTGCAGTTTGGGAAAGATGGACCACGGATTATGGGATTTGTAGTACTTCCAAGCGCTTTACTTCCCAAAGACCATTGTGGCCCCTAACAAAGACCGATAAATATCAAACCTGGCACACAGAGCCCCCATGACCCACTCTACATCCTGCTGCAGTTTGGAGGAGGGCAGACCATGGATGATGGGACTTGCAGTACCTTCCCTCACTTTCCAAGACTGCTGCAAACCTAATCCAATCACTGATCAACACCAAACCTGGCACACAGAGCCCCCATGACCCACTCTACATCCTGCTGCAGTTTGGAGGAGGGCAGACCATGGATGATGGGACTTGCAGTACCTTCCGTCACTTTCCAAGACTGCTGCAAACCTAATCCAATCACTGATCAACACCAAACCTGGCACACAGAGCCCCCATGACCCACTCTACATCCTGCTGCAGTTTGGAGGAGGGCAGACCATGGATGATGGGACTTGCAGTACCTTCCGTCACTTTCCAAGACTGCTGCAAACCTAATCCAATCATTGATCAACACCAAACCTGGCACACAGAGCCCTCATGACCCACTCAACATCCTGGTGCAGTTCTGTGTGAGATGGACCATGGATGATGGGACTTGAAGTACCTTCACTCATTTCCTAAAAACACTACAACCCTCATCCATTCACCAATACAGATCAAACTTGGCGCACAGAGTCCCCATGACCCAATATACATCCTCCTGCAATTTGGGGGAGGTTGGACCACAGATGATGGGACTTCCAGTACCTTCAGTAATTTCATGATACCACTGTAACTCTCAATACTGATGGATCAAGACCAAACTTGGCACACAGGACCCCCCCCCCCAATGACCCACTCTACATCCTGCTGCACATCTCAAATGACCCGGGCACCGCCAGGTCACCAAGCTAGTGAGTCATAATCCTGGAAAGGTGCACATAAAACTGTTGTCTTAAATAGTTAATGATGCATTTCAACAGATTCTATATTTTATGTTTTGCAAAGACACCTTCTATTTAGTGTGCCTCATATGCAAATCTACGAGAATCCAGCATTTATTATAACTATCCGGTATAACAGATTGCTATTTTATAAACCAGGGTCGGGAACCTTTTGACTCAGAGAGCCATGACAGCAAAATATTTGGAAACTTATTTCAGTGAGAGCCATATAATATATAATATATAGGTTAAGACTAAAATCGACTAAATGTGGTATATATGTACATTCTATGAGAAAGGATTCCCCCGGCAGAATGGCCGGGACACTTCAGACCTAGCTCTGCAAAAGGCATGCTCAGGACTCTGGGAAGGAAGAGAAGATGGAAGGAAGGAAGGGGGAAAGAAAGAAAGAAAGAAAGAAAGAAAGAAAGAAAGAAAGAAAGAAGGAGGGAAGGGGAGATGAAGAAAGAAAAGAAGGAAAAGGAAAAGGAAGAAAAGAAAAGCAGGAGAGAGACAAGGAGGGGAAAAGAAGGAAATGGGAAGGGAGGAAAGGAAAGGGTGGGGAAAAGAAAGGAAAGGGAGTGAGGAAAAAGTAAAATAATGAAGGGAAAAGAAGAAAAGAAAGAAGGGGAGAGAGGGGGAAGTGAAAAGAAAGGAAGGAGAAGGAAAGGAAAACTTGGGGGGAAAGAATAGAAGAGGAAGGAAGGAAGGAAGGAAAGAGGAAGGGAGAATGGAGGAAAGAAGGAAGGGGAGAGAGGGAGGGAAACAGAAGGAGAGAAGGAGAAGGAAAGGGTGAAGGGGAGAAAGAAAGGAAAGAAGTGGAAGGAAGGGAGGGGAGACAAAGAAAGAAAAGAACGAAAGGAAAAGGAAGAAAAGAAAAGCAGGAGAGAGACAAGGAGGGGAAAAGAAAGAAGGAAATGGGAAGGGAGGAAAGGAAAGGAAAGGGTGGGGAAAAGAAAGGAAAGGGAGTGAGGAAAAAGTAAAATAATGAAGGGAAAAGAAAAGAAGAAAGAAGGGGAGAGAGAGGGAAGTGAAAAGAAAGGAAGGAGAAGGAAAGGAAGACTTGGGGAAAAGAATAGAAGAGGAAGGAAGGAAGGAAGGAGAATGGCGGAAAGAACGAAGGGGAGAGAGGGAAGGAAAAGGAAGGAGAGAAGGAAAGGGTGAAGGGGAGGAAGGAAGGAAAAGGAAGGAAGGAAGAGGGAGAATGGAGGAAAGAAGGAAGGGAGAGGGGAGAAACAGAAGGAGAGAGAAGGAGAAGGAAAGGGTGAAGGGGAGAAAGAAAGGAAAGAAGTGGAAGGAAGGGAGGAGTAGATGAAGAAAGAAAAGAACGAAAAGGAAAAGGAAGAAAATAAAAGCAGGAGAGAGACAAGGAGGGGAAAAGAAAGAAGGAAATGGGAAGGGAGGAAAGGAAAGGGTAGGGAAAAGAAAGGAAAGGGAGTGATGAAAAAGTAAAATAATGAAGGGAAAAGAAGAAAAGAAAGAAGGGGAGAGAGGGAAGTGAAAAG
>JARBWK010000859.1:0-23815 GCA_030556195.1 Anolis apletophallus
TTAGCTCTACACACTGTGATATTTCAGGGCTGCAGTGTGGAAGCCTCATATCCGTGCACTTGTTTTGATGCTGCAGGGTAGTTTGGAAGCGGGACTTCCGGGTTCCCTTCTATTTGATATATCGGAGAAAGACTTGGTGGCAACCTTATCGCCATCGTGCAATCTACAAGCTCTGCTTCTAAATGCTGGGGAGGGGAATAACTGGGCACCGACACAAAACATGGCATGCAACATTTTGTCCAAACAAGCCACATGGTGGCACCAAAGACAGTTGCCAGAAGGAAAAGCATCACAGGTCAGAAGAGCAGCACCCATAAACTTTGGGGCAGCAGTCCCTGAATTGTCTATGGTTCACCAGTACGGGTTACATCTCCCTTATCCAAAATGCTTGGGACTAGAAGTGTTTTGGAAAGGAAATGGGTCTGGTGCGGGACAGGCGGAAAGGAAATGGGTCTGGTGCGGGACAGGCGGAAAGGAAATGGGTCTGGTGCGGGACAGGAATGATTTACAACAGCATACATTCCACTTACTCTTCTATTTTGAATTGTGATATACTGTATGTGGATATGTGCCAGCTTTCTGATTGGTTGCCACTGTGGGATTATTTGCATAACGCCTCTGATTGGCCAGCACCACCAACATTCCGACACTCTAAACTGCCAGAGGGAGGTGGCTTCCAGCCTCTACATTCTAACTGAGAGAGTATTTGCATAATGCCTCTAATTAGCCAGCACCACCAACATTCCGACACTCTAAACTGCCAGAGGGGGGAGGCGTGGGGGATCATGGGAGTTGTAGTTCAATAGTTTTTGTATTTTTGGTTGTGTTGTTTAATTTTTATTTTATTTTTTTGGATGGTAAACATACCTTGTGGGGTTTTGTGTGTATGTGGGCTGATTTGGTGTGTCTGCCTTGTGTGGTTTTGCTGTCTATAGGCTACTATAGGCCCCCGGAAGAGGAGGAGGCGCCCCCGGAAGCGGAAGACCGGCGCACAAGCTCCCCCTCAGGCCCTCGACCGGAGACCGAGAGCACCCCCCGGCCCCAAAGAACGGAGTCTTCCCAGAACCAGCCCCGACTGCCTCGACTAATGGAGGACGGATTGTGCGGAGGTCGGTGCTGGCCCCGGGACTTTCCCCACCAGGACATTCTGGAGCTCCTGCTATAAGCAGTTGAAGCCCGAGAGTCTGACCGACGTCCACTTCAGACTCAAGGGACAAGGCGCAGCTGGGTCGGGACTCGTCCCAGGCCCCCATGCGGGAATATGCCCCTCAGCACCAGCGATCCCCTGGGTCACCCCGCCTGCCTCCGTTCGATGGCAAGGCGAGACACTAGGGACATTGCTGCTGACACTTCCCCCCCCCCTCCTTGTTCCCTACCCTTCTGTTTTTCCCTTGTCTACTCTGTACATGTTGTCTTGGTGTTGCCTTCGGGCACTCAAACTTCTGTAAACCGCTCCGAGCCTTCGGGAGTGGCGGTATACAAGTTTGAAGTATAAATAAATAAAAATAAATACTTAGGATGACGGCTCTCTTTTTATATATATAGATTAATTCGATTTTACGCGCATTTTGACGAACCCACCAGGCCTAATAAGCCACTCTGGAGCTTTTTCAATCGAAGCTTCTTTGAAAGTATAACAAAACAAAACATAAAATGGCTACCAAGCATGTGAAGTGGACCGAAACGGAAAGCCTTCTCTGTACAGAACTTGGCAGGTGAATGGGACTTGAAATCTATCAGAAGACGCATAGAAATGTGTAACTGCTCACCATTGCCAGTAACAAAATTCAACAGGACAGAAACAAAAGCTACGGAATAACGAAGGAATGGCAAAAAAAGGTGTGCACCTTGCTAAGAATCCGGATGATTTGCTTGATCTGCCCGTGAGAGACTCGCTTACTGATACAGCCGAAGACAACCAGGGCTCTCGGTTGGAGGGAGGGATTATACTGGAATGCAAACCTGTGGAGGAAGAAAGCGGTCGACTGAAACAACACTGATGGGAAGGAAACCACCAAAGGCACCTGATCCCAACGGTGACGTTGACATGCCACCTGGCATAACCTACTTTTGAGCAAGTTCTGTCCACTGGTCGAGCCACTTGCAGGTTGGAATATCTCTCATGCATGCCTAGGAAAAAAACAAAAAGGACACCTGAGCACTTAATGCCAACACAAGTTAAGGCATGATCCTATACAGCGATGGCGACTGGCACTTTCCTGTTCCGCTAACACTGCGTTGCTCAACCTGGGGGGTCACGAGGGGGGTGTCAAATGGGGTTGCCAAAAACCATCACAAAACACAGTCTTTTCTGTTGTTCATGGGGGTTCTTCACCAGATAGTAAAGCAAATATTCATCAAAATATTCAATGAGAAGTGGAATGAATGCGGTGATAGGTCACTCGAGGTGCACTCTTGGCCATGAAGACGTCTGTTTGCACCGGTGGCTGCGTCCACCTTTCCAGGATGATGACTATGTATTTACATTGATAATATTGACCTAATCGGACCAGTGGAATGGTCATATTATTTGTTTGTTTTGCACCGGTCCAGAAGAAGCCTTATTATAGGCTTAAACGGGGGCCTTTCTCAGACCGTTGACCCACTTTCCTCTCTGACCGTCCCACGAAGAATGTACAATTGATGTGTTATTATTTATAATTTTGGGACTTTTCATGGCCAGAGAGTGCACCTCGAGTGACCTATCACCGCATTCATTCCACTTCTCATTGAATATTTTGATGAATATTTGCTTTACTATCTGAAGAATAAATCATTGAAGTTTACCCTGCATACCCGTCTCTTTCTACTCCTTGACGTCTTCCAAGCACACCCAGTCTCTCTTTTTCCTTGTTCATGGGGGTTCTGTATGGCAGTGTTTCCCAGCCAGTGTGCCGTGGCACACTAGTGTGCCATGAGCGATCATGAAGTGCGCCATGGGAAATTGGAGCCTCCAATCCCCTTTCTTCCCCTCCTGCTGAAGACTTTTTCTTCTCCACTGGCTCCCTTCTTCCGGCCTCGCTCTGCTCGCTTTGCCTCGCTTTTGCTCTGGGGCGAGTCTGCAGTAGCGCCCTTGCGGGTCATGTCTTCCTCCCTCCCCCTCCCCTCCTGAACACACTCACGCTGCCCCTCGGATCAAAATGCGGCAGAAGCGGGAGTGTAGAAGAAAAAGTAAGTGTTGGGCAGGAGGGGGGAAGAAAGGGCGCGAAGGGGAAGGAAGAGGTCTCTGTCGAAAGCTGGCATGGGCAAACTTGGACCTTCCAGGTGTTTTGGACTCCAACTCCCACCATTCCTAGCAGCCTCAGGCCCTTTTCCTTTCCCCCCTCAGCCACTTAAACAGGAAAGGGCCTCAGGCTGTTAGGAATGGTGGGAGTTGGAGTCCAAAGCACCCAGAGGGCCAAAGTTTTCCCATGCCTGTTTTGGGGACCTTAAAGTGGTGAGCCTACTTTCAACATTGTGATTCTGGATAGAAAACAAACAACAACAGAACATGACATTGTTTGAGTCCACAGTGCTCTCTGGGTGTAGGTGAACTACAACTTCCAAACTCAAGGTCAATTCCCAAGCAAACCCTTTCAGTACTTTCATAATGAGAGTTCAATAGGCCAAGTTTGGTTCAATTCCATTCTTGCAAGAGTTCAGGATGCTCTTTGATTGTGTGTTAACTATAAATCCCAGAAACTGTAACTCCCAAATGTCAAGGTCTATTTCCCCCAAACTCTCCATCTGTGTTCACATTTGGGCATATTGAGTATTCATGCCAAGTTTGGTCCTGATCCAACATTGTTTGAGTCTGCAGTGCTCTCTGGATATAGGTGAACTACAACTCCAAAACCAAGGGTGAATGCCCAGCAAACTCTTATAGCATTTTCTCTTGGTCATGGGAGTTCTGTGTGGGAAGTTTGTGTCTTTCTGCCATTCCTGCCAGGATATCTATGTTGTGTTCATCGAAACAGGCCCAGGTTTCGCACCGAGTGTATAAATACATTTAGAAACATATTAACTATATGTATTACTGTGTTAGAGTGTCACTTTGTGTCATTTTGGTTGGTGGTGTGCCCCAGGATTTGTAAATGTAAAAAATGTGCCGCAGCACAAAAAAGGTTGGGAAACACTGCTGTATGGGAAGTAAACCAACTATGTTATTTTTAATGAAGACTACGTACTTATTTTGTCTCTTGAGAACAGGTATATTTTATGGGAGAGTAGATGTTTTTGGCAACTGAAATAACACTTCTGAAGATCTGCTATACATTTTGTGCATTGGTATAATCTTTCTTCCTAACCAGGTATATTAGTCTAACAACTGAGAAACCTAATTGCCTTGCATGAATATTTGTGGATAAAGACCACTAAGGAGAAGATTGACTCAAATGAGTATTTAGCTCTTCTCAGGAAGATCATACGTTACAAAAAGTTATGATCATTCCAAATGGTGTAAAAAGGAATTTACGTATTTTTTTTTTACCATACTTGAAGTTTGGCCCAATTCTAACATTGGTGGGTTTCAAAGGACTCCTTGATTAGAGATGAACTATAAATCCCACCAGCTACAACTCCTAAATGTCAAGGTCTATTTTCCCCAAACTCCACCAGCATTCACCTTTGGGCATATTGAGTATTCTTGCCAAGTTTGGTCCAGATCAATCTCTGGATGTAGGTGAACTACAAACCAAAACTCAAGGTCAATGCCCACCAAACCCTTCCAGTATTTTCTGTTGGTCGTGGGAGTTCTGTGTTCCAAGTTTGGTTCAATTCCATCGTTGGTGGGGTTCAGAATACTCTTTGATTGCAGGTGAACTATAAATCCCAGCAACTACAACTCCCAGATGACAAAATCAACCCCCCCACCCAACAGTATTCAAAATTGGATGTATTGGGGATTTGTGCAAATTTTGGTCCAGTGAATGAAAATACATCCTGCATATCCGATATTGACATTACGATTCATAACAGGAGCAAAACTATGAGGGTTGAATGAAAAGTAATGCCTCCACCCTTGTAACTCCTCAACGGATGGCAGCACTGGTATGCGGCAGGTACTGGCTTGTTCAGTAGACTCTCCTCTACAGTTCAATTTTGGTGGGAAGCTTTAGGATTCCTACGAGGGTTGAATGAAAAGTAATGCCTCCACCTCCATAACTCCTCAACGGATGGCAGTACTGGTATGCGGCAGGTACTGGCTTGTTCAGTAGACTGTCCTCTACAGTTCCATTTTGGCAGGAAGCCTTAGCATTGAATGGTTGTGTTGTTAAAGTGCAAAGTATGGAACCCTGCGCAGATGGTCGGTCAATGCGACTTAAGCAACGTGCAGCCATTGAATTCTTGGCAGCAGAAGGTGTCACCCCAAAGGAGATTCATCAGAGATCGCAAGCTGTGTATGGGGATTGTGTTGATGTGACTACTGTGCGTCTCTGATGAAACTCCTTTGGGGTGACACCTTCTGCTGTCAAGAATTCAATGACTGTTCGTTGCTTAAGTCGCATTGAGGGAGCGTCTGCGTAGGGTTCCATACTTCGCACTTTAACAACACAACCGTTCACTGCTAAGGCTTCCCACCAA
This sequence comes from Anolis apletophallus, assembly GCA_030556195.1. Lineage (NCBI taxonomy): Eukaryota > Metazoa > Chordata > Lepidosauria > Squamata > Anolidae > Anolis > Anolis apletophallus. The sequence continues at coordinate 5,563 of JARBWK010000859.1, forward strand.
ACTGGTACTGTAGAGGAGACAGTAAACAAGCAATGTATAATACAGTCAAAAATCCCTATATATACTATATAAACAACAAGGGAGACAATGCAATGCTGAAAGCTGTAATCATCAATTCAAACATAAACATCAAAAGATAGCATTGAAACATACATACGTCGTGATAAATCCTCACAATGAGAACTCTCTGTGTAACAAAACATAAGTGGCCGCTGCATGTACTCACAAACCCCCAGCGTTCAACTTGGTGCCGAAAATAGTTCTGCGGTGCGGCGCTTGAGTATCTGAGAGGCGCTGCCCACTGGCAGTCGCAAACCGCAGAGTGCTGTAGCAAAATATAAACAAAGAACAAGCCCCCCGAGTGACTCTGGCAAAAAAGCCGCGGAACCCGGAACTCCGAGCCGCACTGGGACAAGCCTCAGGCCGTGGATTGATGACGTCGGGTGGGGACAACTCCACCCTCCTATTGGTGTGGGGCCGGAGGAGAACAAATAATAAATTCCACAATGGGTAGGGTGCTCCGTATACGGGAGACAGTACGACAGGGGTGCTCAGAATGGTGATCGGGATCACCAGGGTGATCTTCAGGCCTCATCTTGGTGATCTTCAGGCCCCTGACCAGGTTTTTTGCTGGTGGTCCTCTTCACGCGCCCCTGCACGCTGCAAAGAAGTCCTCCGTCGTTGCTCCTCCCCGCTCCCTGCTCGCGCGCCGCCTCCAAAAAGCCCAGAGTCTAATAGGCAGAATGGGCCCCCTCTTTTGGATTCCTCCCTCCTCCTCCGTCCTTCTCCAGCCACTCAGAGTCGTAGGAGACCAAAGGGGGCGGGCCTGGATGACGCGATGCATGGCTGGCCCCGCGTGCATGCGCAGAAGCGCCCATTCTGCCTCTCAGACTTCTCGTGAGCTCTTGGAGGCGGCACGCATGCTGGTGGCGCGGAAATAGGAGCAACGACAGAGGAGAAGAAGAAGGACGCTTCTCAAAGGTCGGTCTTTTTACTTTGGGGTGGGTGCCTGATTGTTCTGTGGCATGTCTCTTTGTTTATTTTTAATGTTTAAAAATGGCCTTTTAGCTTCAAAGCCTCTCTGCTTGCTTTGTTCCTTGAGAAATATATGTTGGGGAATATGGAAATGTGGGAGAAATGGGGTGGTTGGATGTATTTTTGCATGCCCCTTTGTTTACCTTGCTACGTATTAAATGGCCTTGCAGTTCAAAAGCCTCTCTTCTTACTTTCTGGCTGATAATATGTGTGGTAATATGGCCGTGTGGGAGAAATGGGGTGGTTGGATGTATTTTTGCATGCCCCTTTGTTTACCTTGCTGAGTATTAAATGGCCTTGCAGTTCAAAAGCCTCTCTTCTTACTTTCTGGCTGATAATATGTGTGGTAATATGGCCGTGTGGGAGAAATGGGGTGGTTGGATGTATTTTTGCATGCCCCTTTGTTTACCTTGCTGAGTATTAAATGGCCTTGCAGTTCAAAAGCCTCTCTTCTTACTTTCTGGCTGATAATAAGTGTGGTAATATGGCAGTGTGGGAGAAATGGGGTGGTTGGATGTATTTTTGCATGCCCCTTTGTTTACCTTGCTGAGTATTAAATGGCCTTGCAGTTCAAAAGCCTCTCTTCTTACTTTCTGGCTGATAATATGTGTGGTAATATGGCAGAGTGGGAGAAATGGGGTGGTTGGATGTATTTTTATGCTCTGTTTTATATTGTTGTTATTAAATGGAAATGTTGATGTTTTATAACTTCATTTTATGTAAACTGCCCCGAGCCTGCTGGAAGGATCGGTACATAAAAATGAATAATAAATATAAATAAATAAATAAGAAAATAGTTATACGTTTTACATTTCTGGGCAGGTGATCTTTGGGACTTGGTTTTTTAATCAGTAGCTCCCATGCTGAAAAAGTGTGAGCACCCCTGCAGTACGGGGATCCTTCCCGTTTCGGGTGCTTCATCAGGACGGTTGGCGACCGGGACAGTTCACAACAAATGTTGCTTTCTTGATTCGCCCCAATGGGAGAAGCCGCTTGATGCGGTAGTCAAATAATACACCAAATGGCTTGTAATGACCGAAGATCCGGTGGAATTTATTATTTGTTTGGGAACCTCTCTACAACGTATTAGCAGGACCGCATTGCATCGCTCGCCAGCATCCCCTTCAAACGGAGCATTCTCCTCCGGCCCCACACCAATAGGAGGATGGAGTTACGTCCCACCCGACGTCATCAATCCGCGGCTCGGAGTTCCGGGTTCCGCGGCTTTTTGCCAGAGTCACTCGAGGGGCTTGTTCTTTGTTTATATTTTGCTACAGCACTCTGCGGTTTGCGACTGCCAGTGGGCAGCACCTCTCAGATACTCAGCGCCGCACCGCAGAACTATTGTCGGCACCAAGTTGAACGCTGGGGGTTTGTGAGTACATGCAGCGGCCACTTATGTTTTGTTTACACAGAGAGTTATCATTGTGAGGATTTATCACGACGTATGCATGTTTCAATGCTATCTTTTGATGTTTATGTTTGAATTGATGATTACAGCTTTCAGCATTGCATTGTCTCCCTTGTTGTTGTTTATATAACTGTAGAGGAGAGTCTACTGAACAAGTCAGTACCTGCCGCATACCAGGACTGCCATCTGCCGACGGGTTACGAAGGTGGAGGCATTACTTTTCATTCAACCCTCGTACAGTTGTGAAGTAGCAACGAAAATAATGTTATGGTTGGGGGTCTCCACAACGTGAGGAACTGTATTAAGGGGTCGTGGCATCAGGAAGGTTGAGAAACACTGCACTAATGGACCGTGACAGCTGCCTTCCTATGAATACATTGTACTTTTATGTTCAGCTGCGGCAGCATTTCTGAGATACCGATGTGAGAAATAATGTGCAGTCCCCTCTTCCTCGCCTCTCATGCACCACTGGTCTTTGGATATAAAAGAAGGGAACGATTGGGTCCTGACACGAGATGATGGACTGCATCATTGTCAGGAGGAGTCCATATTCTCGACACACAAAACCTACAAGAGGTTCAGAGCCAGGAGTCAAAGGACAAGCTGGGCTTGAACCTCTGTTCCCATTCTCTGTGTGGCTTTAGAATTTTAACAGGAAGCTCTTTATAAAACATTCAAAAGGGAAGCATTCGTAAAGGCGATCCTTTGCTCTCTCTTTTTGTGTGTCAGTAGTAACTTGAGAAACTGCAAGTCATTTCTGGTGTGAAAGAATTGGCCGTCTGCAAGGACGTTGCCCAAGGCACGCCTGGATGTGTTACCATCCTGTGAGAGGCTTCTCTCATGCCCCCGCATGAGAAGCTAGAGCTCACCTTGTCTTGCGGAACGCCAAAACTCAGGTCAGCAATACAGCCGGCACAAGTGTTTAACCCAGGGGTGGGCACCCTACGGCCCGCGGGCCACATCCGGCCCGGCAACTGGTTCTGTCTGGCCTGGGGCAGGGCGTTGGGGCGGGGCCAAGAAGAACGGTGCCACTGCTGCCATCCCATCACAGCGGCTTTGGAGTGCCCCAGGCTCTCCGCCTCTTCCTTATGCCTCCGGCATGGAGAGGCCCCAGATGGCCAGCCCAATGGGAGCGTCTGCCGGCAGCGTGGCGGGGAGGAGCCTTTGGACGACTTCCTGTAGTCCCGGATGAGCTGGCTGAGACATTCTGGGAGCCGTAGGAGTCAGGAAACTATGGTTCCCAGAATGCCTCAGCCAGCTCATCCTGGGCTACAGGAAGTCATCCAAAGGCTCCTCCCCACCACGCTGCCTGCAGACGCTCCCATACTGGCTTCCGGAGCCTCCACGCCGGAGGCAAGAGGCGGGAGAGCTCGGAACTGGTGCTGCCTCCACCCTCGGGCCATCCCTCACTCCACTGACGCACGACCCTCCATGCAGGAGGACCAAAGCCCAGGAGCCGCCGGAGAAGGCAGGAAGGAACCCCCACTGCCCTGGTGCAGCCCGTGGCAGCCACGCTTTGAGGCAGGACCATGGCAATATGGGGGAACGGCTGGGGGCGAGCAGGCAGAGGCCTGTAGCCTCCGATCGCCTGCTGCTCTGGTCTCCTCTGCTGCAGTGGCGGCTGGGTCCACTTTGCCAACCTCTGGGCTGGATCCATTGGGCCATTCCATCTTGGTTCGCACCTTGTCTTCTTGAATTTAATTTAATTTTAGTGGTTTTTATTATTATTTTTATAATTTTATAATAATAATAATATAATAAATAATATAATATAATGTTATATTATATTATAATTTCAATATATTATAATGTCTATATCAGGGGTGCCCTCACTTTTTCATCATGCGAGCTACTATATGAACAATCAAGTTGAAAAGATCACCTGTTGTGTATGTGAGCATGCGCGTGCACTCTCCTACTGCTGCCTTTTGTCCGTGCGGGGCTTCTTTCTTGCCTGCCTACGAACCCGCCGCCGCATGCACCCGGGAAGGGGATCCTTCTTGCCTGCGCGCGAACTCTCTCTTAATGTCTTCGTTGCCTTCCTCCTTCCTGCTGGATGCTTTCACGAAGCAGGAAGTCCCCATCCCATCCTGCTTCTTGCGTGCACAGCAGGCCGGGAGCGCACGCAGCAGGAGGGTGTTTATAGGCGCACCCACCAGCACTCCGGCCAGATATGGCTTCGGCAGCGGCTCGGAAGGCACAGGCCTGGGAAGAGGGGCCGCCTGGCTGCTGCCTGGGGCGGGAAACTCAACTGAGAGTGGGACCCACATGTGGCTGGTGCCTCCCCACGGCAGCCTCCCCCTCCCTCCTCCCTCGAGGCTTCCTTACCTGGGCAGGAGAAGGAAGAGTGGAAGAGGTGCTTCCCCAACGTGCCAGATGCAGTGGGGGGGGGGGGAGCCCTTCCTTCCTTCCTTTTGAGGGTGTCACTCAGAAAGGACGCCCAAGTGGACAGCTGGCAGGAAGGAGGACCCCTCCCACTGGTGGCAGTCCATGCCCACGGGAGAGAGAGGGGGGTGGCTCTTCCTAGCCAGCTCTGAAGAGCCACCCCCCCTCTCTCTCTCCTGTGGGCCCTCACCACCTTTCTCCTTCGAGGGCGATGGAGGGCGAGGCGGAGAAAGGCGGTGAGGGCACAAGCAGCAGCAGCAAGTGGAATCTCCATCCCCACAGCCCCCTCCTCCTCGGGTTCAGGCCCAGGAAAACGGCGGAGCCCTCCCTCCTCGCCCCCAACCAAGGAAAGAAAGCAGCCCCACACAGCTCGCTCGCCCAGGTTTCGGCTTGGAATGGGAGCCCCAAGGGCATCAGCAGGGTTTGCGGCGGGGCTTGCTTGGCTTTGCCCCACTTTGCCTGGCCTCCTTCACCTCTTTCTCTCTCTCTCTCTCCCTCTCTCCTTCCAGCGCCCGCCCGCCCGCCTGCCAAAAGGATCCGAAAAAGTTCTCCGGATTTCTTTCTTCTCTCCTTGGCTCTCTCTCTCTCACACACACACACACACAGATTCCCTCCATCTCTCCCACAGCCTCGCATCCTATCCGCGCATGTGCCTTTGCCTTGCTCCCCCCCCCCCCAGCAGCAACCAATGGGTGGTCATGTCACCACACCATGCGTGGCAAGACGAGCCCCAGGACCCGCCCACTAAAGCCTCATTTTGGCAAAAGCCTCGCGAAGGCGGCGGCGGGAGCGCACGTGTGCGCGCATGGCAGGAGTGCGCCATCTGGCTGGTGAGGCCCAAAGATCACCTGGAAGAGGGCCGAAGATCACCTAGGTGCTCCCGATCACCGTAATGAGCACCCCTGGTCTATATATACTATAATATAATAATTATCTTAATACTAATAATATATTAATAATTCTTGATATATTAATATGTTAATATTAATGATGTGTAGTATATAGTAAATAAATAAATAATGTAGATTAGAATGTAGTTCCGCCTTTAGGTGCGGCCCTCCGTAATATTTTTTGGCTCTCGTGTGGCCCCTTGGAAAAAATAATTGCCCATCCCTGGTTTAGCCCATGGCACCACCACGGCTCCTGATCCTTTGCTGAAGTGGTATGATCCACTCTCTCACTGTATTCCTCTCAGATGCAGTCGAAGCAATTGGGTACTATTCACTGCTATCATCCTGATATATTTTCGTTTGCGTTCCCTGTCATGGCAATACTTCCCACAAGAACTAAAATATTAGGCCTGTTTGATCAAGGAAAAAAAATGGTTCAAAATTCGTTTCGGATGTAGCGGACACTAGCGATCCGATTTTGAAATGATTTCTGAAATTTTCTGGGGAAAAAGTTCAAAATTTCAGAAATTTCGGAAATTTCAGAATCGCTTCGTCAATGGCAGACACGCATGCGCAGTAGGAAAGAAACAGCAGTGGCGATGGGCAATTTTCTGGGGATTGTCCCTCCCTCATTGTTAGACCAATCATGATGAAACTTGCTACAGTAATAACTTTTGACTTATCCATGGATTTTCAGTTTTTATAAAACGTTTTTATAGACTGACCCAGCTTAAGTACAAGTTCTGCCTTGGTTTTACTACAGGGCTAGCGAGGCTCAGGGAGAGCGTGCCGGCCCCATAACCAGAAGGACCCAGACCGTGGGTTCAATCCCCTGCCAAGGAAATTTTTTAAAGTATTTTTAAAATAATAAAGGAAATATGTTCCTGGCTTGAATTTTGGAAGTGTTTTTTTTCTGTTTCTTTGTGTGGTCTTTACTTTGAAAGTAGTTGTTCTACTCCAGAAACTGTGCGTGGCACAAACTGTGTTACAAGCTGGGCCCGATGCTGGCGTCACTGGGTAACCCCAAGGGCCTTGGGATGGCGGAGAGCGGCGTAGCAGACCAAGACGACCGAGGAGGAGGCAGAGAGGACAGACGAAGGAGGGTGAGTGGGGCGCCTGCAGCTGCCCTCCTGCACGAGGGGCCCCTGAGTGTGCCAGACCCCTCGGACTCCGGGGCCTCTGGAGCTGCCGCTCGGGCCACCCCTCCCGAACCCCGCTGCTGGGACCGCCGAGGGAGGCCTCCCCCCCCGAGGAGAGGCCCCCGGCTGGAGCTGAGTCCGTGGCGGGAGCCATGCAGGACCCATGGTGGAGCCCCTGGAGGGCACTGGGGCGTCGGTCTCCCCCTGGCCGGGAGGAGCGGGTGGTGGCCGAGTCCACCAAGATGGCGCCTGGCATGAACTGCTCGGCGTCCCCTGCCCCGCCCTCCTTGCCCACGTCGGGCGCCTTGACTCCGCCTCCCCTCGGTCTGGAGTACCCACCACCACTGGACACGACATCGGAGGCCTTCAATGTCTCCCAGGTGCTGGCGGGGGCCCCTGGGGCCCGGCCCCGCCGTCGGGCCTGCCGCTTGCTGATGGCAGCCCCGAAGACCCTACCTGGGCCACCTTCTGTCCCGTCACCGGCCGGTGACCAGGGTAAGACCGGTGGCCCAACCCATAGAGGGTCAACTTTAGGGGCAGCCAACTCGGAGGACAACACAGCGAGCGGATACCCCGTTCGGAAACCACACTACCGCCGGAGGAGGCGCCTTCGCAGGCCAGGGAGCACCACCCCCTTTCCCTCCGACCCCGCCAGAGACCTCCAGCGCCGGAGCCACCGACTCCTTGGACCCCCCGCACGCTCGGCCAGCCACCAAGAAGGGGTGAAGCCCTCCGCCCCTGAGCCCAGGCGATTTTTTCGCCGGAGAACCTTTTGGGGCTCGGGCGGCGCTGCCGTCGGCCCCATCTAAGGCCGATAAATAACATCTCTCCATTATGCCTGGCTCCTTCTGCCAGGCCACGGGACGGAGGAAACCGGCCCTCACGCTTTTCTGATGGCCAGCGGCGGGGATTTTTCCCAAGACCCCCCAGCCTCCCATCCTTTGATGGTTTAGTGGGTCCAGCTTAGGCCCTGGATCATCTTTGCTGTGTCCCGAACCCTGACTTTGCTCCACTTCCCCCATTCCCTGTGTTGTGTATTGTCTTGTCTGTCTTTTTATTCTGTATTGTTGTTTCTTGACTTTGTAAGCCGCTGCGAGCCGTATGGAGTTAGCGGCATATAAGTCCACAGAAATAAATAAATAAATAAAATAATTTGGGAGAACTGGCTTCCCACTGAAGTATAAGTTGTGACTTGATTTTACTACAGGGCTAATATGGCTCAGGGACAGCGCACCGCCGGACTCATAAGCAGAAGGACCAAGTTCGATCCCTGCCAGGGAAATGGCAAATATACTTCCGGGTTGCTTACATCAGTGTTTCCCAACCTTTTTTGAACTGCAGCACATTTTTAACATTAAAAAAATCCGGGAGCACAACACCAACCAAAATGACACAAAATGACACTCTAACACAGTAATACATATAGTTAATTGACCTTGAGTTTTGGAGTTGTAGTTCACCTACATCCAGAGAGCACTGTGGACTCAAACAAGGATGGATCTGGACCAAACTGGGCAAGCGGGCCACTCAGGCAGTAGAGCAGGCCGAGGGCCACCACCAAGCCCAGACTCCAGTCCAGGGTCACGCTGCCAGCCTCAGTCACTTCCATTGCGATGGGTAGCGGCTCATGGGCTTAAAGGGGCGGTGGGGAGAGGGAGAAGATGGAAATTCCCCGTCCCTGGCGCCGCTCTCCGCCATGACTCCGGCCCCTCGCTCGCAGAGGAGAAGCATGAGCGGTCGACGGGTTTCAGCCCCGCCCACTGAAGCCCGTCCAACGCTCATGCTCCTCCTCCTCCGCGCGGTTACAGCGAGCGAGGAGCTGAGTCATGGCGGAAAGCGGCACCGGGACCGCTCTCCACCATGACTCCCGCCATGACTCTGCCCCCTCGCTCGCTGAGGCCGCGGAGGAGGAGCATGGCGGTGGGCGGGGCTTCAGCCCCACCCACTGAAGCCCCGTCCACCGCTCATGCTCCTCCTCTTCTGCGCGGCCTCAGTGAGCGAGGGGCCGGAGTCATGGCGGAGAGCGGCACTGGGGACGGGGGCCACTCTCCACCATGACTCCCGCCATGACTTCGGCTCCTTGCTCGCTGAGGCTGCGGAGGGAGAAGCATGAGCGGTGGATGGGCTTCAGCCCCGCCCACAGAAGCCCCTCCACCGCTCATGCTCCTCCTCCTCTCCGTGCGGCCTCAGCGAGCAAGAGCCGGAGTCATGGTGGAGAGCGGGGACGGGGGCGTTCTCCGCCATGACTCCCGCCATGACTCAATCAGGCACGAGCAAGCTTCTGCCACTGGGAAGGGGCGGGGCCCAGCAACGTCACCCTTCCTCCTCCCCCCCCTCGATTGGAGGCTGGCTGGGGAAACGGCCGAAGGAGGCGGCGCCCCAGCCCCTTCTTTTTCTTCGCGGCCACCCGGCCCTTCCTCCTCCTCCCCCAAGCAGCAGGAGTTCGGCAAGAGGGGGGAAAGGGGGGGGATACATTTTTCGCGGCACACCAGATGATCCGTCACGGAACAGTAGTGTACCGCGGCACAGCGGTTGGGAAACACTGGCTTACATCACTTCAAAAGTGGATTTAATCCGAAATCATTCTGATTTCCAAGCATGCTGACTGGACCTACCCAGGCCTATAAAATCTCCTCAGAGACAAATTAATAGGCTGTCAATGTTTAGCCAATGAAGTCGCACAGCTCTAGACTTTGCTCGCGACCATGGCACCTCGTACCTCCATAATCTCAAGCAGGGCCTCCGTCACAGTTTCCAGGGAGGTGAGTGCAAACGTTTCCCTCTCGTAGGAGCCAGGAGAGAAGGACCGGTCCCGGTAACTGGACCGGAAGGCGATGACGGCGGCCGACTTCACTTTACTGATCCCAAACAACAAGTAGAACTTGGGCAGGGAGAACTCCGTCAAGCTCAGCCTCAGGACCTGTTTGGTCTCCTCTGCGAAAGGAAACACAAGCAAAGAGATTGAACTTCAGTCCCAAGACTTATTTTATTTATCGTGTCAGGAGCAAACCAAACAGTTGTACTGCATTAAAAAAACAAACAAACAAAAACCAACCCACAGAAGTTTGCAAACTTGCACTTCTATTAAATGTCCTTTGACCAGTAGCTGGGCACTTGGAGTGCCTCCCGTGCTGCCATAAGAAGGTCCTCCATTGTGCATGTGGCAGGGCTCAGGTTGCATTGCTCTTCTCCACAGTCACATGTTGCGGACTCCACTTTGTATTCCCATTTCTTGAGGTTGGCTCTGCATCTTGTGGTGCCTGTTCGGCGCTTTCCAAGTTGCCCAGTTTTCTGTGTGCCCAGGAGAGAGTCTCTCATCTGGTATCAGCCACTGACTGAAGTTCCGGGTTTTAGCCTGCCACTTTTGGACTCTCGCTTGCTGAGTTGTTCCAGCGAGTGTCTCTGTAGATCAGGGGTGCTCAGAATGGTGATCGGGATCACCAGGGTGATCTTTGGGCCTCATCCTGGTGATCTACAGGCCCCTGACCAGGTTTTTGCAGTTTGTCCTCTTCATGCGCCCCTGCACGCTGCAAAGAAGTCCTCCGTCGTTGCTCCTCCCGCTCCCTGCTCGCGCGCCGCTCCAAAAGCTGCAGAGTCCAAGAGGCAGCATGGGCCCCCTCTTTTGATTCCTCCCTCCTCCCTCCGTCCTTCTCCAGCCACTCAGAGTCGTAGGAGACCAAAGGCCTGGATGACGCGATGCATGGCTGGCCCCGCGCGCATGTGCAGAAGTGCCCATTCTGCCTCTCGGACTTCTCGTGAGCTCTTGGAGGTGGCACGCATGCTGGGGGAGGGGAAATAGGAGCAACGACGGAGGAGAAGAAGGACGCTTTGGGGTCATTTCCTTACCGCATCTCAAAGGTCGGTCTTTTTACTTTGGGGTGGGTGCTTGATTGTTCTGTGGCATGTCTCTTTGTTTATTTTTAATGTTTAAAAATGGCCTTTTAGCTCCAAAGCCTCTCTGCTTGCTTTGTTCCTTGAGAAATATATGTTGGGGAATATGGAAATGTGGGAGAAATTGGGTGGTTGGATGTATTTTTGCATGCCCCTTTGTTTACCTTGCTGAGTATTAAATGGCCTTGCAGTTCAAAAGCCTCTCTTCTTACTTTCTGGCCGATAATATGTGTGGTAATATGGCAGTGTGGGAGAAATGGGGTGGTTGGATGTATTTATGCATGCCCCTTTGTTTACCTTGCTGAGTATTAAATGGCCTTGCAGTTCAAAAGCCTCTCTTCTTACTTTCTGGCTGATAATATGTGTGGTAATATGGCAGTGTGGGAGAAATGGGGTGGTTGGATGTATTTTTATGCTCTGTTTTATATTGTTGTTATTAAATTGAAATGTTGATGTTTTATAACTTCATTTTATGTAAACTGCCCCGAGCCTGCCGGAAGGAGCGGTACATAAAAATGAATAATAAATAAAAATAAATAAATAAATAAGAAAATAGTTATACGTTTTACATTTCTGGGTAGGTGATCTTTGGGACTTGGTTTTTTAATCAGTAGCTCCCATGCTGAAAAAGTGTGAGCACCCCTGCTGTAGATCTTAGAAAACTATGTCTTGATTTAAGTTGTTGGTGTACTGGCTAATATCCAAACAGGGGCTGGGCAGGAGATGTCACTGCCTTGGTCCTTTCACTATTGGTTGCTACTCCCCAGCGGATGTCAAGTGGCGCAATACCGGCTAAATAGTGTAATTTCTCCAGTGGTGTAGGGCACAGACACCCCGTGATGATGCAACATGTGTCATTAAGAGCCACAGCTGCTGTTTTAGCATGGTAAGATGTGTTCCACACTGGGCATGCGTACTCAGCAGCAGAGTACAAAGCGCAAGGGCAGATGCTTTCACTGTGTCTGGTTGTGATCCCCAGGTTGCGTCAATCAGCTTTTGCATGATATTATTTCTAGCACCCACTTTTTGCTTGATATTCAAGCAGTTGTTCTTGTATGTCAGAGCACAGTCCAGAGTGACTCTCGGGTATTTGGGTGTGCTGCAATGTTCCAGTGGGATTCCTTCCCAGGTCATCCTCAGAGCTCGAGATGCTTGTCTGTTCGCAAGATGGAAATAATAAATAATAATAACAACACTTTATTTATATTCCGCCCTTCTCACCTCGAAGGGACTCAGGGCGGATCACAAGTACACATACACGACAAACATTCAATGCCGTTTGTATAGACGTACACAGTCAAAACAGAAGGTTTTTGTGTCGTGCCACAGGGGGTGCTGTCGCTCCATCCTCTATGACGAAGAGTGTCAGGACTTTCTGATCTTCCTTTTTCTTTATGGCATTGTAAAACATCTCCCCTGCTTTATTAGTGACTAGCTTGGGGACCCGACCCTGCCCGGGTTATTTGAGAAAGGCATTGTGTGACAAGGGTGGTCCTTATGAGATGTTTACGTGGCTTGCAGTGGTCTCAAAAAGTGAGTGAAGGTACTTCAAGTCCTATCATCTGTGGTCCGTCCCACTCAAAACTGGAGCAGGATGGAGAGTGGGTCATGGGTACTCTGTGTGCCAAGTTTGGGCCTGGTCTGTGATTTGTAGGGGCTTCAATGTTCTGTGGGAAATGAATCGGGTGAAGGTACTGCAAATCCCATCATTTGTGGCCCATCCTGCCCTACACTGCACCAGATTGTAAAGTGGGCATCTGTGCGCCAAGTGTGGTCCTGATCCTTCTATGGTGTGGGCCAGAGTGCTCTAAGCAAGTGAGTAAAAGTACTGCAAGTCCCGTCACCCATGGTCCATCCTCCCTCAAACTGCACCAGGAGGTAGAGTGGGTCTTGAGGGTTCTGTGGGCCAAGTTTGGTCTTGTTCTCTCATTGTTTGGGGTCGCAAAGGGGTCGCAAAGTGTTTTGGTCTGAAACTCCCACCATGCCTGACTGCCTCAGGCCTTTTCCTGACCCCCTCTGCCACTTTAGAGTGTCGGAATGTTCGTGTTGGCGACTGCCTCAGGCCTTTGCCTTATCCTCCTCTGCCAGTTTAGAGGGTCGGAATGTTCGTGTTGGCGACTGCCTCAGGCCTTTGCCTTATCCTCCTCTGCCACTTTAGAGGGTCGGAATGTTTGTGTTGGCGACTGCCTCAGGCCTCTGCCTTATCCTCCTCTGCCACTTTAGAGGGTCGGAATGTTCGTGTTGGCGACTGCCTCAGGCCTCTGCCTGATCCTCCTCTGCCACTTAAGAGGGTCGGAATGTTCGTGTTGGCGACTGCCTCAGGCCTCTGCCTTATCCTCCTCTGCCAGTTTAGAGTGTCGGAATGTTCGTGTTGGCGACTGCCTCAGGCCTTTGCCTTATCCTCCTCTGCCACTTTAGAGGGTCGGAATGTTTGTGTTGGCGACTGCCTCAGGCCTCTGCCTTATCCTCCTCTGCCAGTTTAGAGGGTCGGAATGTTCGTGTTGGCGACTGCCTCAGACCTCTGCCTGATCCTCCTCTGCCACTTTAGAGGGTCGGAATGTTTGTGTTGGCGACTGCCTCAGGCCTTTGCCTTATCCTCCTCTGCCAGTTTAGAGTGTCGGAATGTTCGTGTTGGCGACTGCCTCAGGCCTCTGCCTTATCCTCCTCTGCCACTTTAGAGGGTCGGAATGTTCGTGTTGGCGACTGCCTCAGGCCTCTGCCTGATCCTCCTCTGCCACTTAAGAGGGTCGGAATGTTCGTGTTGGCGACTGCCTCAGGCCTCTGCCTGATCCTCCTCTGCCACTTAAGAGGGTCGGAATGTTCGTGTTGGCGACTGCCTCAGGCCTCTGCCTGATCCTCCTCTGCCAGTTTAGAGGGTCGGAATGTTCGTGTTGGCGACTGCCTCAGGCCTCTGCCTGATCCTCCTCTGCCACTTTAGAGGGTCGGAATGTTCGTGTTGGCGACTGCCTCAGGCCTCTGCCTGATCCCCCTCTGCCAGTTTAGAGGGTCGGAATGTTCGTGTTGGCGACTGCCTCAGGCCTCTGCCTTATCCTCCTCTGCCAGTTTAGAGGGTCGGAATGTTCGTGTTGGCGACTGCCTCAGGCCTTTGCCTTATCCTCCTCTGCCAGTTTAGAGGGTCGGAATGTTTGTGTTGGCGACTGCCTCAGGCCTCTGCCTTATCCTCCTCTGCCAGTTTAGAGGGTCGGAATGTTCGTGTTGGCGACTGCCTCAGGCCTCTGCCTGATCCTCCTCTGCCACTTTAGAGGGTCGGAATGTTCGTGTTGGCGACTGCCTCAGGCCTTTGCCTTATCCTCCTCTGCCAGTTTAGAGGGTCGGAATGTTTGTGTTGGCGACTGCCTCAGGCCTCTGCCTTATCCTCCTCTGCCACTTTAGAGGGTCGGAATGTTCGTGTTGGCGACTGCCTCAGGCCTTTGCCTTATCCTCCTCTGCCAGTTTAGAGGGTCGGAATGTTTGTGTTGGCGACTGCCTCAGGCCTCTGCCTTATCCTCCTCTGCCAGTTTAGAGGGTCGGAATGTTCGTGTTGGCGACTGCCTCAGGCCTCTGCCTTATCCTCCTCTGCCACTTTAGAGGGTCGGAATGTTCGTGTTGGCGACTGCCTCAGGCCTTTGCCTTATCCTCCTCTGCCAGTTTAGAGGGTCGGAATGTTTGTGTTGGCGACTGCCTCAGGCCTCTGCCTTATCCTCCTCTGCCACTTTAGAGGGTCGGAATGTTTGTGTTGGCGACTGCCTCAGGCCTCTGCCTTATCCTCCTCTGCCAGTTTAGAGGGTCGGAATGTTCGTGTTGGCGACTGCCTCAGGCCTCTGCCTTATCCTCCTCTGCCAGTTTAGAGGGTCGGAATGTTTGTGTTGGCGACTGCCTCAGGCCTCTGCCTTATCCTCCTCTGCCACTTTAGAGGGTCGGAATGTTCGTGTTGGCGACTGCCTCAGGCCTTTGCCTTATCCTCCTCTGCCAGTTTAGAGGGTCGGAATGTTTGTGTTGGCGACTGCCTCAGGCCTTTGCCTTATCCTCCTCTGCCACTTTAGAGTGTCGGAATGTTCGTGTTGGCGACTGCCTCAGGCCTTTGCCTTATCCTCCTCTGCCAGTTTAGAGGGTCGGAATGTTCGTGTTGGCTGGCCAATTAGAGGCGTTATGCAAATACTCCCTCACTGGCAACCAATCATGTTGTCAGAATGTAGAGGCCGGGAGCCAATCAGAACGCTGGCACATACTGTACATACAAACATACAAACATTCTGCTTTATTATATATAGAGATATCTAATTTCTCTAATTACAGCTAAAGCTGTTTTCGAACTGCTTAGGTAAACAGTGGGCAGGGCTGATGGTTGGCTGCCCATGCCAACCCGGGGTTCAAACTTGCAACCTTTCAGTTGATAGATCTTTTAGCTGCTGATGATTTAACAGCTGTGCTAAACCTTCGCACAAAATCCATCTAAAATTCACACACCTGCATTTTAGATGGATTAGGAATCAGCTGGTTTCCCCCTGTAATAGGCAGGAAGAGCCCCTAAAGCTTCATAGAGCTTCTGTTCAACCAATTCAAAGCTCCCTGCTTGAGCGGTGATGGCACCATCGTCAGCAGAGATGAAACTCTCTGTCCCTTCTGGAGGTGGCTGATCAGTGAAACACTGAAATGTTTATTTGTCACAAGGGGTTGCACCTACTCTGTAGAATGAATGCCGTTTTGACACCACTTAAACGGTCACGACTCAACGCTATGCCATCCTAAGAGTTGTAGTTTTGTTGGTATATATCAGTGCTGTTCAACTTCTGCCCACCCAAAGGCCGGACTTTCTGGGGGCCGATCACCTGGGGGCTGAGTGGCCACGCCCCCGGCCACGCCCCCAGCCACGCGGCTCCGCCCCCTCTCCCAAAGCGTCAATAGCCTTGGAAGTGGGCGATTTCGCCCACTTCCGAGGCTGTTGTGACGCTTTGGGAGAGAAGGAGGAGCCACGGAGAGCCTCCGCCCCTCGCCCAAAGCATCACAACAGCTGTTGTGACACTTTGGGGGAGAGGCGCGGCCGCGAGGAAGCTCGCGGCTCCGCCCCTCACCCGCAGGCCTGGATGGCTCGCGGGGGAAGCGAGCACCAGTTCTCGCTTCCCCCGCGAGCCATCCAGGCTTGCGGGAGGTTTCGCCCGGCTCTCGTGTCCCTCTGGTTAGAGGGACGCGAGAGCCGGGCTTAAACTCCCGCAGGCCTGGATGGCTCGCGGGAAGCGAGAACCAGGCGCTTGCTTCCCCGCGAGCCATCCAGGCTTGCGGGATTTTCGCCCGGCTCTCGTGTCCCTCTGACCTGGTCAGAGGGATGCGAGAGCGGGCGTAACCTCCCGCAGGCCTCCCTGGAAGGCCTGCCCCTCGCTCCCCTCCCGACCTTCCCGGCGCCGCCCGGTGTCCCACCGCCGCAGCGCCGGGGAAGGAGGAGGGAGGGGAGGATTCCTCCTCCTTCCCGGCGCCACGGCGTCGGGACACCAGCGGCGCCGGAAGGAGGAGGAAGGGAGGATTCCTCCTCCTCTCCTCCCCCGCCGCTGCGAACCGGATCGCAGATGCGGGCGGGAGAGAGGGACGGAGGGGGCAAGGCAAGGAGGAGGAGGGAGCTGGCTCCCTTCCTTCTCCCCTGCCTCCTCCTCCTCCTCCTCCCGCCCGTCACTGCGATCTCGCAGCGGTGGCGCGGAGAGAGGGACGGAGGGGGCAGGCAGGAGGAGGAGCTAGCTCTCTTTTCTCCTCCTGCCCCCGCCTCCCTCCCCTTTTTTTTAATTAAAAAAATTTAAAAATGGCGGCCGGGGGCATAGCGGGGGCCGTGCCCAACAGGCTGGGGGGCCGTGTACGGGCCCCGGGCCGCCAGTTGGACAGCCCTGGTATATATACTCGAGTATATATGGTAAGTATTTTGAAATCTTTGCAATCTATTAATACTTTGGTTTAATTCTGAATTACACCAGAGCAATAAAACCAATGAGAACGAAGCAGCCTTCTTCTCCAAGGAAGGTGCTTCTATTAGAAACATCTAAAGCCGTAATAGGAGCTCAATGACTGACTAAATGCTTTACACTTTCACCTAGATATTGATCTTTACAACACTGCATTGTTCTTGAGCCGCTAAATCGGAAAGCCACTCGACAGTTAAAAAACCCAACGTGTTGGTAATAAATTACATTCCACTTTACTATGCTATAAAGCCACTGGCATGAATGAACTGATTATTTGGAACACATTCTGTGTCTTTAAATGCTGTACAAAAGCCCCCGTCTACTAAAAGGTCGGGCTTTCGCACAGCAGGTTAACTACCAGCTGCAATAAATTTTGCCTAGATACCTCTATCTAGGAAAATGCCTACATACCTCTATCTACGTACCGTGTCTGTCCTGTCATTGTATAACGGCACTGAATGTTTGCCGTATTTGGGTTCTGTGATTCCCCCTGAGTCCCCTTTGGGGTGAGAAGGGCAGAACCAGGACCGCCTGGCCGTGGCTGGAGTGAGGGGGACAGCCCTTAAATGGCTGACCTCCTTCCTCCACCAGCGGTCTCAGCATGTGAGGAGGGGCAAGGTGGTCTCCGAGGGCTCCCCACTACTCTGTGGGGTCCCCCAGGGCCATTCTCCCCTCTGTTATTTAACATCTACATGCAGCCGCTTGCACAGCTGGTGCGGAGTTATGGGCTGGAGTGCCACCAGTACGCTGATCGACACCCCAGCTCATTCTGAGGATGGAGGGCAGGCCGGGTTCTGTCGATAATTTCCAACACTGCCTCGAAGCCGTTACTGGATGGCTGCGAGCCAGTAGGTTGAGGTGAATCCGGCGAGACGGAGATCTTGTGGCTGGGTCGCCCGGGTGATGTTAATGTCCAGCTTCCGAGCCTGGACGGTGCGGTGTTATGCCCATCGCCTTCCGTAAAGAGCCTGGGGTCCATTTGGACTCCCAGCTGACCATGGAGGCCCAGGTCTCTGCGGTCAGCAAGATCGCTTTTTCACCTGCGACAGGCAAGGAGGCTGGCCCCCTATCTCTCTGGCCACGGTGATCCAAGCCACAGTCATCTCAAGGCTGGATTACTGCAACGCGCTCTACGTTGGCCTTCCTCTGTCGGTGACCCGGAAGCTCAGGCTAGTGCAGAACACTGCCGCCCGGCTCCTGTCTGGCACGCCAGCTGGCGCCCACATCACACCTGTTTTGCAGGATCTGCACTGGCTGCCAATTGAGCACCGGATCACCTTCAAAGTGTTGGTCCTCACCTTTAAGGCCTTACACGGCCTGGGGCCAGCGTATTTGAGGGACCGTCTCACCCCATATTGCCCTCCGAGATCACTTCGGTCTGAGGACTCCAATCTCCTGGAGATACCTTCAGCAACCGCAAGGCTGACTGCTACCCCCGGAGGGCTCTCTGTCATAGCACCACGCTGTGGAACGCCCCGGCCGGAACCTCGGGATGAAGGACTTGCTCCCCGCTTAGACGGCTCCAAAACATACCTGCTTAAGCAGGCCTTGGTGAGT
>JARBWK010000860.1:0-23760 GCA_030556195.1 Anolis apletophallus
TCCGTCCTGTTACTACAAAAGGCCTCAAAGCCTCTTTTGCAGAACGAGCCAAAGCACAGTTCACATCCAAGGATCTCGGACTTCAAGAACCAGAGAGATTGGCTGGCTAGGCCTTGGCCCCGATCTTATGGCAGGTGGGTAAACCCAACACAATGGGCAAGATTTTCAGGGGGAGGACAGCAGAGAAAGGATGACGTTGACTACATCTCCCGGGAGCCGGCGATTGCATTTTCAAGTGGTGCGAAACTGCATCAATTCGCAGTGGATGTGGAACATCAGCCTGGTCTAAAAGGATTTGTTCCTGTTCCAATCCCTTGCTTGTAGAGCAGTGTTTCCCAACCGGTGTGCCGGCACACTAGTGTGCGTGAGCGGTCATCAGGTGTGCTGTGGGAAATGGGAACCTCCACTTCCCGTTCTTCCCCGTCCTGCCGAACACTTTTCCTTCTCCTCCACCGTGGGCTCCCTTCTTCCCCAGCCTCGCTCTGCTCGCTTTGCCTCGCTTGCTCTGGGGCGAGTCTGCCAGTCAGCGCCCGCACGGGTCACTTCTTTCCTCCGTCCCCCTCCCTCCTGAACACGCTCACTGCCCCTCGGATCAAAATGGGCAGAAGCGGCAGTGTAGAAGAAAAGTAAGTGTTGGGCAGGGGGGGAAGAAAGGGCGCGAAAGGGGAAGGGGGGAGAAGAGGTCTCTGTCGAGCTGGCATGGGCAAACTTGACCTTCCAGGTTTTGGACCCAACCCCACCATTCCTAGCAGCCTCAGGCCCTTTCCCCCTCAGCCATTTAAGCAGGAAAGGGCCTCAGGCTGTTAGGAATGGTGGGAGTTGAAGTCCAAAAGTAACCAGAGGGCTGAAGTTTTCCCATGCCTGTTTTAGGGACCTTAAAGTGGTGAGCCTCCTTCCAACATTGTGATTCTGGATAGAAAACAAACAACAACATGACATAACATTGTTTGAGTCCACAGTGCTCTCTCTGGGTAGGTGAACTACAACTTCCAAACTCAAGGTCAATTCCCAAGCAAACCCTTTCAGTACTGTTGGTAATGAGAGTTCAATATGCCAAGTTTGGTTCAATTCCATTGTTGCAAGAGTTCAGGATGCTCTTTGATTGGGTGTTAACTATGAATCCCAGAAATTGTAACTCCCAAATGTCAAGGTCTATTTTCCCCAAACTCCATCTGTGTTCACATTTGGGCATATTGAATATTCATGCCAAGTTTGGTCCTGATCCAACATTGTTTGAGTCCACAGTGCTCTCTGGATATAGGTGAACTACAACTCCAAAACCCAAGGTCAATGCCCACCAAACTCTTACCGCATTTTCTCTTGGTTATGGGAGTTCTGTGTGAGAAGTTTGTGTCTTTCTGCCATT
Organism: Anolis apletophallus; assembly: GCA_030556195.1. Classification (NCBI taxonomy): domain Eukaryota; kingdom Metazoa; phylum Chordata; class Lepidosauria; order Squamata; family Anolidae; genus Anolis; species Anolis apletophallus. Next base: position 1,367 of record JARBWK010000860.1, read on the forward strand.
CCTGCCAGGATGTCTATCTTGTGTTCATCGAAACAGGCCCAGGTTAAACACCGAGTGTATAAATACATTTAAAAACATATTAAGTATATGTATTACTGTGTTAGAGTGTCATTTTGTGTCATTTTGGTTGGTGGCGTGCCCCAGGATTTTGTCAATAAAAAGTGTGCCGCGGCTCAAAAGGTTGGGAAACACTGTTCTAGAGCAGTGTTTTCCAACAGTTGTGCCGCGACACACTAGTGTGCCGTGAGCGATCATCAGCTGTGCCTTGGGAAATTGGCCTTTTCCCCCTCCCCCCACTTCCTGGTGCTGCTGGCGTAGGCCAAGGGAGAAGGTGGCGGCGGAGGCGCGGCAGGCCCTGAAGCCAAGGAAGCGCAGTAGCTGCAGCAAGAAGAAGGACCCCGCCGCTGCCCCCTCCTCCTCCATCCTCCCCGCTTTCTTTTCTCTCCGGGGCTCACTTCCTTCGGGGCCATCACCATGTCCTCCTGCAAGGAGGAGGAGGAGGGAGGGGCGGAGCCAGCGCTGGACTGAACCATCCGGCATTAGGCCCGTGGGGGAGGCAAGAGGAGGTCTCTACTTGGGGAAAGGGAGGTGAGCCTTCCCAATGCATGGAGAGGGAGAGACCAAGTAGACAACGGGTGGGGAGGGGGGTGTTTGTAATTTTGTGCCTTTATCGAGGTACGTTTCTTAGGGTTTTTATACTTCAACACACTAGACTCTTCCCCCCTCCCCTCCTGGAGGTTCCAATTTCCCACGGCACACCTGATGATCGCTCATGGCACACTAGTCTGCCCCGGCACACTGGTTGGGAAACACTGATGTAGATAGTGGAGGCCCCTTTAATGCATGATGTGGACAGTGGAGATCCCTATAATACATGATGTGAACAGTGAGACCCCCTATAATGCATGATGTGGACACTTCAGGCCCCTATAATGCATGATTTATTTATTCAGAATGTGGCTGCCAGGCTACTTGCGAAAACACCTTTGAGATGCCACATAACTCTAACTCTGTGACATTTGCACTGGCTTCAAACGGAATTCCGGGCCCTGTTTAAGTTGTTGGTTCTGACCTTCAAGGCGCTTTATGGTCAGGGGCTAGCATGAGACCGCCTCTCCCCTCTTCGCCGCCAGTGGTCGCCACGACTCCTCCAACTAAACTTACTTATGTTCCAGGCCCCAGGGAAGTACGTCTCGAGAGCACAAGACGTAGGGCCTTCTCCATCTCTGCCCGTCTTGTGGAATTCGAGCCCTGTTTAAGTTGTTGGTTCTGACCTTCAAGGCGCTTTATGGTCAGGGGCCAGAACGTCTCAGAGACCGCCTCTGGTCGCCACCCCTCTTACTGTATGCCGCCAGTGGTCGCCACAAGACTCCTCCAACTAAACTTACTGTATGTTCCAGGCCCCAGGAGAAGACCGCGTCTCGAGCACAAGACATAGGGCCTTCTCCATCTCTGCCCGTCTTGTGGAATTCCGGGCCCTGTTTAAGTTGTTGGTTCTGGCCTTCAAGGCACTTTATGGTCCAGGGGCCAGCACGTCTCAGAGACCGCCTCTCCCCTTCGCCGCCAGTGGTCGCCACGACTCCTCCAACTAAACTTACTGTATGTTCCAGGCCCCAGGGAAGTACGTCTCGAGAGCACAAGATCGCCGCCAGTGGTCGCCACGACTCCTCCAACTAAACTTACTGTATGTTCCAGGCCCCAGGGAAGTACGTCTCGAGAGCACAAGACGTAGGGCCTTCTCCATCTCTGCCCGTCTTGTGAAATTCCGGGCCCTGTTTAAGTTGTTGGTTCTGACCTTCAAGGCGCTTTATGGTCAGGGGCCAGCACGTCTCAGAGACCGCCTCTCCCCTCTTCGCCGCCAGTGGTCGCCATGACTCCTCCAACTAAACTTACTTATGTTCCAGGCCCCAGGGAAGTACGTCTCGAGAGCACAAGACGTAGGGTCTTCTCCATCTCTGCCCGTCTTGTGGAATTGCGGGCCCTGTTTAAGTTGTTGGTTCTGACCTTCAAGGCGCTTTATGGTCAGGGGCCAGCACGTCTCAGAGACCGCCTCACCCCACTCCAACTTCGCCGCCAGTGGTCGCACAAGACGACTCCTCCAACTAAACTTACTTATGTTCCAGGCCCCAGGGAAGTACGTCTCGAGAGCACAAGACGTAGGGCCTTCTCCATCTCTGCCCGTCTTGTGAAATTCCGGGCCCTGTTTAAGTCGTTGGTTCTGACCTTCAAGGCGCTTTATGGTCAGGGGCCAGCATACCTCAGAGACCGCCTCTCCCTCTTCGCCGCCAGTGGTCGCCACGATTCCTCCAACTAAACTTACTGTATGTTCCAGGCCTCAGGGAAGTACGTCTCGAGAGCACAAGACGTAGGGCCTTCTCAATCTCTGCCCCCGTCTTGTGGAATTCCGGGCCCTGTTTAAGTTGTTGGTTCTGACCTTTAAGGCGCTTTATGGTCAGGGGCCAGCATATCTCAGAGACCGCCTCTCCCCTCTTCGCTGCCAGTGGTCGCCACGACTCCTCCAACTAAACTTACTGTATGTTCCAGGCCCCAGGGAAGTACGTCTCGAGAGCACAAGACGTAGGGCCTTCTCCATCTCTGCCCGTCTTGTGGAATTCCGGACCCTGTTTAAGTTGTTGGTTCTGACCTTCAAAGGCACTTTATGGTCAGGGGCCAGCATATCTCACTGAGACTGCCTCTCCCCTCTTGGTTCTGCCGCCAGTTTTATGGTCGCCACGACTCCTCCAACTAAACTTACTGTATGTTCCAGGCCCCAGGAAGTGCGTCTCGAGAGCACAAGACGTAGGGCCTTCTCCATCTCTGCCCGTCTTGTGGAATTCCGGGCCCTGTTTAAGTTGTTGGTTCTGACCTTCAAGGCGCCTTATGGTCAGGGGCCAGCACGTCTCAGAGACCGCCTCACCCCTCTTCGCCGCCAGTGGTCGCCACACTCCTCCATCTAAACTTACTGTATGTTCCAGGCCCCAGGGAAGTACGCCTCGAGCACAAGACGAGGGCCTTTCTCAATCTCTGCCCGTCTTGTGGAATTCCGGGCCCTGTTTAAGTTGTTGGTTCTGACCTTCAAGGCGCTTTATGGTCAGGGGCTAGCATGAGACCGCCTCTCCCCTCTTCGCCGCCAGTGGTCGCCACGACTCCTCCAACTAAACTTACTGTATGTTCCAGGCCCCAGGGAAGTACGTCTCGAGAGCACAAGACGCAGGGCCTTCTCCATCTCTGCCCGTCTTGTGGAATTCCGGGCCCTGTTTAAGTTGTTGGTTCTGACCTTCAAGGCGCTTTATGGTCAGGGGCCAGCACGTCTCAGAGACCGCCTCTCCCCTCTTCGCCGCCAGTGGTCGCCACGACTCCTCCAACTAAACTTACTGTATGTTCCAGGCCCCAGGGAAGTACGTCTCGAAGGCACAAGACGCGGGGCCTTCTCCATCTCTGCCCGTCTTGTGGAATTCCGGGCCCTGTTTAAGTTGTTGGTTCTGACCTTCAAGGCGCTTTATGGTCAGGGGCCAGCATACCTCAGAGACCGCCTCTCCCCTCTTCGCCGCCAGTGGTCGCCACAACTCCTCCAACTAAACTTACTGTATGTTCCAGACCCCAGGGAAGTATGTCTTGAGAGCACAAGACGTAGGGCCTTCTCAATCTCTGCCCCCGTCTTGTGGAATTCCAGGCCCTGTTTAAGTTGTTGGTTCTGACCCTCAAGGCGCTTTATGGTCAGGGGCCAGCCTATCTCAGAGACCACCTCTCCCCTCTTCGCTGCCAGTGGTCGCCACGATTCGTCCAACTAAACTTACTGTATGTTCCAGGCCCCAGGGAAGTACGTCTCGAGAGCACAAGACGTAGGGCCTTCTCCATCTCTGCCCGTCTTGTGGAATTCCGGACCCTGTTTAAGTTGTTGGTTCTGACCTTCAAGGCACTTTATGGTCAGGGGCCTTGCATATCTCAGAGACTGCCTCTCCCCTCTTCGCCGCCAGAGGTCGCCACGATTCCTCCAACTAAACTTACTGTATGTTCCAGGCCTCAGGGAAGTACGTCTCGAGAGCACAAGACGTAGGGCCTTCTCCATCTCTGCCCGTCTTGTGGAATTCCGGACCCTGTTTAAGTTGTTGGTTCTGACCTTCAAGGCGCTTTATGGTCAGGGGCCAGCACGTCTCAGAGACCGCCTCTCCCCTCTTCGCCGCCAGTGGTCGCCACGACTCCTCCAACTAAACTTACTTATGTTCCAGGCCCCAGGGAAGTAAGTCTCGAGCACAAGACGCAGGGCCTTGTGGAACTCCTTGCCTCCCCATTTGAGGGCCATGCGTGACCTGCTACCCTTCGCTCAAGACCTGGCTTTTTAGCAGAGCTTTTCAATGTTTAATGCAGTCTATTCGGTATTGTGTATTTTTTAATGCAATTGTTTTATGTAAATCGCCTGGAGCATTTTAATGGAGGGCGATTAACAAGTGAGGAACATGATGATGATGATGATGTGGACTCACCATGAAGCTGCATGAAGCTTCTGAGTGTATAAATACATTTCAAAACATATTATCTATATGTATTACTGTGTTAGGGTGTCATTTGGTGTCATTTTGGTTGGTGGTGTGCCCCAGGATTTTGTCAATGTAGAAAAAGTGCCGCGGCTCAAAAAAGGTTGAAAAACACTGTTCTAGAGCAGTGTTTCCCAACCTTTTTTGAGCCATGACACACTTTTAACATTAAAAATCCTGGGGCACACCACCAACCAAAATGACACAAAATGACACTCTAACTACAGTAAAGAATGGCTGGGGATGGTGGCCTGCTGGGAGCAGCTGCTGGGAGTGCGAAGCCGGGGAGGAGCCAGGCCATACCATGCCCCGCCCCCTCCCCCCTGGCTTCAGTTCTCCCACAGCTTCGCCAGCCTTGAGGGGGCAGTGCCAAGCCAGCATTGTGCTGGCTCTGCCACCGCTGGCTTGGCACTGCCCCCTCAAGGCTGGCGAAGCTGTGGGAGTGCTGAAGCTGGGGGAGGGGGCGGAGCCAGGCCACGCCATGCCCCGCCCCTTCCCCCCAGCTTCAGTTCTCCCACAGCTTCGCCAGTTTTGAGGGCAAGCCAGCATTGTGCTGGCTCTGCCATCGCTGGCTTGGCACTGCCCCCCCCTCAAGGCTGGCAAAGCTGTGGAGTGCTGAAGCTGGGGAGGGGCTAGCCAGGCCACGCCATGCCCCGCCCCTCCCCCAGCTTCAGTTCTCCCACAGCTTCGCCAGCTTTGAGGGGGCAAGCCAGCATTGTGCTGGCTCTGCCATCGCTGGCTTGGCACTGCCCCCTCAAGGCTGGCGAAGCTGTGGGAGTGCTAAAGCCGGGGGAGGGGGCGGAGACAGGCTGCGTCATGCCCCCCCTTCCCCCAGCTTCAGCTCTCTCACAGAGGAGGAGCATGAGCGGTGGACGGGCTTCAGTAGGCGGGGCTCCTCTTCCGCGGCTTCAACAAGCAAGGGGTGAGAGTCATGGCGGGAGTCATGGCAGATTGGAGGCTGGTGGGAAACGGCCAAGGAGGCGGTGCCCGGTCCCTTCTTCTTTTACTTCGCCGCCGCCCGTCCTTCCTCCTCCTCTCCCAAGCAGCAGGAGTTCGGCAGGGGGGGGAAGGAAGGGGGGCAGAGAGCTTTTCTCGCGGCACACCTGATGATCGCTCACGGCACACTTGTGTGCTACTGCACACTGGTTGAGAAACACTGTTCTAGAGGACGCCTGGCAAGCGTTCAGCGCCATCTTGGAGGGGACTCTAAATCCCACCCTCCCCGCACTAATCACTTTGGAGCCTATTTGCATGCAAATGGATCCTGGCTTTTATTTCCTCCCCGGCCTTTTCTCTCAAGCGCTTGGCGAGGTGGCTGGCGTTGCCAAGCTCCTGATTTGACATAATCGAGAAGCAAAGCTTCAGTGCTTTGAGCCCGAGCTCAGCCTTACCTTGCATTTGGGCCGGGAAAAGAATTGCTGCAGTCTTTCTCTCCTGTGAATACTTAATGCTGCTGGAATTCTATGCAAAGCAGCACCTGAATAAATATCACATAAATTTACATCATAAATCCTGCTTCGGTGTCTGCGTTGTGTTTGCCCCATAAGAGATACAGCATTTCGGGGCTGTGTGCTTCCCCCTTTGCCAAAATGCCTTTCTCAAGTCGTTGCAACCCGAACCCACGGCTACACAATGGCCGGAAGAGAGGCCTGGCCTACTTCTGCCTCCTGCAAAGCCTCGGCTTGGTCTCGGCTGAGCTAAAATTGGCACAGATTGGGAGCCACGTGCCGCACTTACCTGGAGGGCCAAGCAGCCAAAAGAAAGGGATGTCCTATTACTCTTCCTGTACAAAAGATCTCTGGTTCAAACCCAGTCTCTGGACCTCATCTAAGACGGTGTTTCCCAACCTTTTTTGAGCTGCGGCACACTTTTAACATTAAAAAAAATCCGGGGGCACACCACCAACCAAAATGACACTCTAACACAGTAATACATATAGTTAATTGACCTTGAGTTAGTTGTAGTTCACCTGCATCCAGAGAGCACTGTGGACTCAAACAATGATGGATCTGGACCAAACTTGGCAAGCGGGCCTCTCAGGCAGTAGAGCAGGTCAAGGGCCGCCACCAAGCCCAGGCTCCGACCCAGGGTCCCGCTGCCAGCCTCAGTTGCTCCCATTGCCACGGGTAGCGGCTCACGGGCGAAAGGGGCGGCGAGGGAGAGGGAGAAGGAGGCAATTCCCTGTCCGGCGCCGCTCTCCGTCATGACTCCCACTCCTCGGTTGCTGAGGCCATGCAGAGGAGGGAGCATGAGCGGTGGACGGGCTTCAGCCCCGCCCACTGACGCCCGCCCACCGCTCATGCTCCTCCTCTTCCGTGCGGCCTCAGCGGGCGAGGGGCCAGAGTCATGGCGGAGAGTGGTGCTGCTGACGGGGGCCGCTCTCCGCCATGACTCCTGCCCTCACTCGCTGAGGCCGCGCAGAGGAGGAGGAGCATGAGTGGTGGGCGGGCTTCAGCCCCGCCCACTGAATCCCGTCCACCGCTCATGCTCCTCCTCTGCGGGCCTCAGCGAGCGAGGGCCGGAGTCATGGCGGAGAGCGGCACTGGGACGGTGGCTGCTCTGCACCATAACTCCGGCCCCTCGCTCGCTGAAGGCTGCGAGGAGGAGGAGGAGCATGAGCGGTGCACAGGCTTCAGCCCCGCCCACTGAAGCCCGTCCACCGCTCATGCTCCTCCTCTGTGCGGCCTCAGCGAGCGAGGGGCCGGAGTCATGGCGGAGAGCGGCACTGGGACGGTGGCTGCTCTGCACCATGACTCCGGCCCCTCGCTCGCTGAGGCCGCGCGGAGGAGGAGGAGCATGAGCGGTGGACAGGCTTCAGCCCCGCCCACTGAAGCCCGTCCACTGCTCATGCTCCTCCTCCGTGCGGCCTCAGCGAGCGAGGGGCTGGAGTCATGGCAGAGAGTGGCGCCGGGGACGGGGGCCGCTCTCCGCCATGACTCCTGCCCCTCACTCGCTGAGGCCGCGCGGAGGAGGAGGAGTATGAGTGGTGGGTGGGCATCAGCCCCGCCCACTGAAACCCATCCACCGCTCATGCTCCTCCTCCGTGCGGCCTCAGCGAGCGAGGGGGCGGAGTCATGGCGGAGAGTGGGGACGGGACGGGGCCACTCGCCATGACTCCGGCCCTCGCCGCTGAGGCCGCGAGGAGGAGGAGGAGCATGAGCGGTGCACAGGCTTCAGCCCCGCCCACTGAAGCCCGTCCACTGCTCATGCTCCTCCTCCTCCATGCGCCTCAGCGAGCGAGGGGCTGGAGTCATGGCGGAGAGTGGCGCCGGGACGGGGGCCACTCTCCGCCATGACTCCGGCCCCTCGCTTCAGCCCCGCCCACTGAAACCCATCCACCGCTCATGCTCCTCCTCCGACTTGGTTATGGGAGTTCTGTGTGGGAAGTTTGTGTCTTTCTGCCATTCCTGCCAGGATATCTATTTTGAGTTCATCGAAACAGGCCCAGGTTTCACACTGAGTGTAGAAATACATTTTAAAAACATATGAACTATATGTATGACTGTGTTAGAGTGTCATTTTGTGTCATTTTGGTTGGTGGTGTGCCCCAGGATGTTGTACATGTAAAAAGTGTGCCGCGGCTCAAAAAAAGGTTGGGAAACACTGGTTTATGGTGTAAATTGCATCGCACCAGTTCTTCATAAAATAGCAAAAGAACTGGCACCAAGGGGACCCGTTTTTGGAAAGGCTCCTATTCTTCACGTCTGAAAGATCTCTCTGAAGATGGAAGCCGTGTCCCTTTGGAAACCGGAGGGGACTTATGGGGCCCGTCAAATGTCAAGGAATGCAGCGTTGTGACAACCTCCCATCTCTTTTCTGCTGATTGACAGCAGATGGTGAACTCCTCGGCCAAGTGTGTTTACACAGAGAGGGAGGCAATGGGTGGCGCTGGAGACAATCAAAACATCTGGGCATCCCCTTCCCTCCTATTGACGTCTTGCAGCGTTGGTTTCCTCTCAAAATCCCCCACTGCAGTGTTTCCCAACCTATTTTGAGCCACAGCACATTTTTTACATTGACAAAATCCTGGGGCACACCACCAACCAAAATGACACAAAATGACACTCTAACACAGTAATACATATAGTTAATATGTTTTTAAATGTATTTATACACTCAGTGTGAAACCTGGGCCTGTTTCGATGAACACAACATAGATATCCTGGCAGGAATGGCAGAAAGACACAAACTTCCCACACAGAACTCCCATAACAACATGGCTAGACCCCTTCCAGTCCGGCTTCCGTTTGGGGCACGGGACGGAGACGGTTCTGGTCTCCATCACAGACCAACTCCGCTGCCAGCTCGACCAAGGCGGGTCTGCGCTGCTCGTGTTATTGGACCTCACGGCAGCGTTTGACACGGTCGACCACAATCTATTGATCCACCGCCTGGCCGTGGCTGGAGTGAGGGGGACAGCCCTTAAATGGCTGACCTCCTTCCTCTACCAGCGGTCTCAGCGTGTGAGGAGGGGCGAGGTGGTCTCCGAGGGCTCCCCACTACTCTGTGGGTCCCCCAGGGGCCATTCTCTCCCCTCTGTTATTTAACATCTACATGCAGCCGCTTGCACAGCTGGTGCGGAGTTATGGCCTGGAGTGTCACCAGTACGCTGACGACACCCAGCTCATTCTGAAGATGGAGGGCAGGCCGGGTTCTGTCCCCGATAATTTCCAACACTGCCTCGAGGCCGTTACTGGATGGCTGCGAGCCAGTAGGTTGAGGGTGAATCCGGCGAAGACGGAGATCTTGTGGCTGGGTCGCCCGGGTGATGTTAATGTCCAGCTTCCGAGCCTGGACGGTGCGGTGTTATGCCCATCGCCTTCCGTAAAGAGCCTGGGGGGTCCATTTGGACTCCCAGCTGACCATGGAGGCCCAGGTCTCTGCGGTCAGCAAGATCGCTTTTTTCACCTGCGACAGGCAAGGAGGCGGGCCCCCTATCTCTCCCGGAACGATCTGGCCACGGTGATCCAAGCCACAGACATCTCAAGGCTGGATTACTGCAACGCGCTCACGTTGGCCTTCCTCTGTCGGTGACCGAAGCTCAGGCTAGTGCAGAACACTGCCGCCCGGCTCCTGTCTGGCACGCCAGCTGGCGCCCACATAACACCTGTTTTGCAGGATCTGCACTGGCTGCCAATTGAGCACGGATCACCTTCAAAGTGTTGGTCCTCACCTTTAAGGCCTTACACGGCCTGGGGCCAGCGTATTTGAGGGACCGTCTCACCCCATATTGCCCTCCGAGATCACTTCGGTCTGAGGACTCCAATCTCCTGGAGATACCTTCAGCTAAACTCGCAAGGCTGACTGCTACCCGCCGGAGGGCGTTCTCTGTCATAGCACCTACGCTGTGGAACGCCCTCCCGGCCGGAACTCGGGCTATGAAGGACTTGCTCCCGTTTAGACGGGCCTGTAAAACATACCTGTTTAAGCAGGCCTTTGGTGAGTAAGTCCTGCCCATGCCCCGCCATCTATTCGCTCTTCTGAGGACGATGTGCTGTTCATTGTGTTAACTGTGTTATTAATTACTGTACTGCTGTTGTTTTTAATTGTTTTTAACTGCTTATTGCCTGTATTTTACTGTGCCCTTCGGCTCCTGTAAGCCGCCGCGAGCTTCAGGGAGTCGGCGGCATAGAAGCCCGAATAATAATAATAATAACAATAATAATAATAACCAAGAGAAAATGCTATAAGAGTTTGGTGGGCATTGGCCTTGGTTTTTGGAGTTGTAGTTCACCTATATCCAGAGAGCACTGTGGACTCAAACAATGTTGGATCAGGACCAAACTTGGCATGAATACTCAATATGCCCAAATGTGAACGCAGATGGAGTTCAGGGGAAATAGACCATGACATTTGGGAGTTGTAGTTGCTGGGATTTATAGTTCCCCTTCAATCAAAGAGCATTCTGAACCCCACCAATGATAGAACTGGGCCAAACTTCCCACACAGAACCCCCAGGAGGCAAGAGGAGGTCTCTACTTGGGGAAAAGGAGGCGGGCCTTCCCAATGCATGGAGAGGGAGAGACCAAGTAGACAACGGGTGGGGGGTGTTTGTAATTTTGTGCCTTTATAGAGGTAGGTTTCTTAGGGTTTTTATACTTCAACACACTAGACTCTCCCCCCTCCCCTTTTCCGGGAGGTTCCAATTTTCCACGGCACACGTGATGATCTCTCACGGCACACTAGTGTGCCCCGGCACACTGGTTGGGAAACACTGCTCTAAACTATCTAGTCCATGATCTGCTTTTTGCTGACGATGCTGCCCTTGTCGCCCACTCAGAAGCAGCCCTGCAGCGCCTCACATCTTGCTTTGCAGCAGCTGTAGAGCTATTTGGGCTGGAAGTCAGCCTGAAGAAAACGGAAGTCCTCTACCAGCCTGCTCCACAGGAAGAACACCATCATCCCCACATCAGCATAGGCACATCAGTGCTTAAGTCCGTCCAGCAGTTCACCTCCCTGGGAAGCATCATCTCTTCAGACTCCAAGATTGTCAAAGAGATAGATCACAGATTAGCAAAGGCATAGAGTGCATTCGGAAGGCTTCACAAAAGAGTCTGGAGCAACAAGCACCTGAGGCAAAGCACCAAAATTAGTGTGTACAGAGCTATCGTACTGTCTATTCTCCTCTATGGGTCTGAAACATGGGTCACCTATCGCCAACACCTACGACTCCTCGAACGCTTTCATCAGTGCTGTCTTCGCACAATCCTGAATATACACTGGACCGACTATGTGACAAATGTTGCTGTCCTTGAGCAAGCAGGGATCACCAGCATTGAGGCCATGCTATTGAGAACACAGCTGCACTGGGCAAGGCACATCTCTAGGATGGAGGACCACTGCCTCCCAAAGGATACTACTCTATGGTGAACTCGCAAGAGAGGCGCCCCCAAAAAGAGATATAAGGACTCCCTGAAACAACATCTCAGGCTCGGCCAGATTGATCGCCAACAATGGTCCAGCCTGGTCTCACATCGGGAGGCATGGAGACGCACTCTCCACTTTAGAGAAGACACGCCGAACGGGTCTCGACAACGCAGAAAGAACCGCAACTTGGAAACAACATCACCCAAGGAGACTTTCTGCTGTGCTTTCTGCAACCGGACTTGCCTATCTCAGATTGGCCTTTTTAGTCATCAACGCGCTTGTAAAAAAGCGAGGGATGAGTCCTTCCTAAGAATCTTCGTTCGCGAAGTAATGCCGAGAGACATTTCCCCACATTCAAGTCCATTTGGTTCGCTTTGGTCCCTGCTTTCTAACCCGTTGTGGTCCTTTTGGATTCTGATCCAACGGGAAAGGATCCCAGCTGGGAAAGGTGACACTCCTTTTCGACAGGGAAGCAAGCATTAGAATTCCAGCTGCTGCCAGAGCCCTAGATAATTCGGGTGTCACAATCGGATCCAGCCAGACGCCTCCAGGAGAGCTTCTGCTCTTCAGCCGGCCCCAAATTGTCTGCTCGGGCTTTATCTAAAACGGCAGGGCTGTTTTCGGCACGTCTCAGTGCACTCCGAGCCCTTGATGTTTGGGCGCCTGGAGCGAGTGGCAGCCGATGCCCGCCAAGGCTTTGGGGGCACAAAGGTGGGAGGATGCACACCGCCTTTGTATGTATTATATGTGCAAATCCCTCGCCTCCTTTTCCCCTGCAACATCTCAGCGGGAAACATATAAGGTTTCCGGAATTGGGTTGCTGTGGGTTTTCCGGGCTGTCTGTCCATGTTCCAGAAGCATTCTCTCCTGACGTTTGGCCTGCATCTATGGCAGGCATTCTCAGAGGTTGTGTGGTTTTCATGGTTTCGTCCTTTCTGTTGACATTGATCCAAGCCACGGTCATCTCGAGGCTCGATTACTGTAAGGCGCTGTACATCGGCCTACCCTTGTCGGCGATCCGGAAACTTAAGCTGGTGCAGAACGCTGCAGCACGCCTGCTCTTAGGAGCCTTAAGATCTGATCACGCGCCCAGGGGCGGCCCGAGCTCTCCGGGGGGAGTACGCGAACTTTATTTTCGCGCCCCCCCCCCCCCGGCGGCTCCCGGCTGCGCCCGCCGCCGGGGCCGCCCTCGTGGCCTCCCCCTCCTCCTGCTCCTCCTCGGGTCCGTGAGCGGCGAGCCCGCCCGTGAGTCCTCTTCTTCCCCCGTTCCTCTGCGCCGCCGGCTGGCTGCGGCGACACAGCGGGAGGGCGGAGCGGCGCCCCTCCCAGGTGGCCACGCCCCCTCCGGGAACGTCGCCCTACGCGACCGCGTAGGTCGCTTAATGGGGAAGGCCGGCCCTGCACGCGCCCCCACTTTTGCGCGAGCTGCACTGGCTTCCAATTGAATTCCGGGTCACTTTCAAGGTGTTAGTTCTAACTTTCAAGGCCTAATATGGTTTGGGGCCAGTGTACCTGAAGGAGCGACTTACCCCATATGTGCCCAGGAGATCACTGCGCTCAGAGGGGCTCAATCTATTGGAGGTGCCCAGTATTAGGGTCTGTAGACTTGCTACCACACACCGGAGGGCGTTCACTGTAGTCGCACCAACTCTATGGAATAGCCTTCCTGAAGAGATACGGGCCACCCGGGTCCTTCTGCCGTTCCGCAGAGCAGTAAAAACATGGCTATTCAGAAAGGCATTCGGCCCATAGCCCAGTCTTTCTCAACCAGTGTGCCGTGGCACACTAGTGTGCCGTGACGGACCTCCTGCTGTGCCGCGAGAAAAGCTCTCTGCCCCTCCCTCCCCCCTCCTGCCGAATTCCTGCTGCTTGGGGAGGAGGAGGAAGGGCCGGGCAGTGGCGAAGAAAAAGAAGAAGGGACCGGGCGCCGCCTCCTCGGCCATTTCCCCAGCCAGCCTCCAATCCGCCATGACTCCCACCATGACTCTCGCCCCTCGCTCGCTGAAGCCGCGTGGAGGAGGAGCCCGCCCACTGAAGCCCGCCCACTGAAGCCCGTCTACCGCTCATGCTCCTCCTCTGTAGGAGAGCTGAAGCTGGGGGGAGGGGGCAGGGCATGGCGCGGCCTGTAGGAGAGCTGAAGCTGGGGAGGGGCGGGCATGACGTGGCCTGCAGGAGAGCTGAAGCTGGGGGAGGGGCGGGGCATGGCGCGGCCTGTAGGAGAGCTGGAGCTGGGGGGAGGGGGTGGGGCATGGCGCCGCCGGGAGGAGAGCTGAAGCTGGGGAGGGGGCGGGGCATGGCGCGGCCTGTAGGAGAGCGGAAGCGGGGGGGGAGGGGCAGGGCATGGCGTGGCCTGTAGGAGAGCTGAAGCTGGGAGGGGGCAGGGCATGGTGCGGCCTGTAGGAGAGCTGAAGCTGGGGAGGGGCGGGGCATGACGTGGCCTGTAGGAGAGCTGAAGCTGGGGTAGGGGCGGGGCATGGCGCGGCCTGTAGGAGAGCTGAAGCTGGGGAGGGGGCGGCATGGCGCGGCCTGTAGGAGAGCTGAAGCTGGGGGAGGGGCGGGGCATGGCGTGGCCTGTAGGAGAGCTGAAGCTGGGGGAGGGGGGGGGCATGGCGCGGCCTCAGGCGAGCTGAAGCTGGGGAGAGGGGGGGCATGGCGGCCTGTAGGAGAGCTGAAGCTGGGGGGAGGGGGCGGGGCATGGCGCGGCCTGTAGGAGAGCTGAAGCTGGGGGGAGGGGGTGGGGCATGGCGCGGCCTGGCTCTGCTCCCTCCCCCGGATTCGGCACTCCCAGCAACTGCTCCAGCCTTGAGGGGACAGTGCCAAGCCAGCATTGTGCTGGCTCTGGCACTGCTGGCTTGGCACTGCCCCCTCAAGGCTGGAGCAGCTGCTGGGAGAGGTGAAGCCGAGGGGGGTAGGGGGTGGGGCATGGCGCGGCCTGGCTCCGCCCCTCCCCGGCTTTGGCACTCCCAGCAGCTGCTCCCAGCAGGCCACCAACCCCCAGCCGTGCTTTACTGTCTTAGAGTGTCATTTTGGTTGGTGGTGTGCCCCCGGATTTTTTTAATGTTAAAAGTGTGCCGCGGCTCAAAAAAGGTTGAGAAACACTGCCATAGCCAATTGCTGTTCCATTGTACCTGCTGTCCTGCTGCTAGCATGCCACTGTATTGCAGTTGGCCTGCAATTTGTTTATTCGGGGGTCTCAAATTATTTTTAATGTATTTTTAATGTATTTTATGTGTTTTATGTTTTTACTCTGTCATTCTTGTAAACCGCTCTGGGCGCCAGAGAGAGCGGTATATTAAGTCGAACTGAATACATAATAAATAAAATAAATATCAGGGCGACCCACCCCAGGCCTCTGTCTAAAGGTAGTTCAGAACCAAGGGATTCATAGTTTCACCCAGGACACTTCCCTGCAGCATGCAGACTTGCTAGGGACCTTTCTTTCCCTTTTTCAAGATCTTCTGGACTGATCTCATGAATGTAATAAACTTTATATCTCTTTGGTCTGGGGGTTGGGTGGGGGGGTGGGGGTTGAAGGGAGGGATGATCAAAGGTGGTGTGCTCTCCCTACATGACCCCTGATTTTTCCTTATGTGTTTTTCATGTCTGTAATATAGTGAAGATATTGGGATCGCCACTTTAAGAAGCCACATTTGCTCTAGTTCCCTGGGCAAGGTTTCCCAGCTGAATTCCTGACCTGTACTTAAGCTACCAGAGATGGGAGAATTCAACTGCTCTTCTTCAAGGTTAACCATACAGTCATTTGCCCCTCAAAATAATTATCATTGCCCCAACCATCCAGTCAATATTGCACCTTTTTGATATCTCCCTTCCTACCACAGGAAGGAAGAGAATAAGGGCAAAGACCTTATCTTACACCCTAGGCCAGGGGTGCTCATTATGGTGATCAGGAGCACCTAGGTGATCTTCGGCCCTCTTCCAGGTGATCTTTGGGCCTCAAGGCGCAAGCATCCAGTCTGTGTACCCCTGTGGGTAATCCGGAGGCAATTCACTCACGGATTAGGGACCGAGTCGATGGGGGAGCCTTCGGGTAGGGCGAGCTGGCAACTGCTCGATGGGCAGGCGCCTACGGCAAGAGGTAATGACGCCAGAAGGCCGTTTCGCGTATACCACGCTTCCTCAGGGCGCTGGTTTCTTTTAGCCGCTCCTCCCTGGTATTATGGTCATCAACTCTGGACTCAAGGTCCGAACGGAAGGTAGCACGTTAGCACTTCTTTCTACAAATCGCTAGTGCAAAAGAAACCAGCGCCCTGAGGAAGCGTGGTATATGCGAAACGGCCTTCTGGCGTCGTTACCTCTTGCCGTAGGCGCCTGCCCATCGAGCAGTTGCCAGCTCGCCCTACTCCGAAGGCTCCCCCATCGACTCGGTCCCTAATCCGTGAGTGAATTGCCTCCGGATTACCCACAGGGGTACACAGACTGGATGCTTGCGCCTTGATGCCCTATGATTGTTTGTAAGGGCTATATAACTAATTTGTGCTCGATTGTATATGTTAACACATTGCACTGTAAGTGAGATTGGTTCGACATAGAGCCATATGTTATGTGACATTACATTTTGATATTTTTGCTATAAGCGTATTGTGATTTATGCAGCATACCGTTCTGCCCCTTCAATAGTGTATGGGATAGCGTTGTGTATTAGCAGTTTGCTTGAGAGACATATTGTATGTGTATTGGATCTTTGGGCCTCAACAGCCGAATGGCGTGCTCCTGCCATGCGCGCGCACGTGCGCTCCCGCCGCCTCCTTTGCGGGGCTTCTTTTGCCAAAATGAGGCTTTAGTGGGCGGGCCCTGGCGCTCGTCTTGCCACGCACAGTGTGGTGACATGACCGCCCATTGGTTGCTGCTGGGGGAGGCGAAGGCACGCGCACGGATAGGATGCGAGGCTGTGGAAGGGATGGAGGGAATGTGTGTGTGTGTGTGTGTGTGAGAGAGAGAGAGCCAAGGAGAGAAGAAAGAAATCCGGAGAACTTTTTCAGATCCTTTTGGTAGGCAGGCAGGCAGGCGGGCGCTGGAAGGAGAGAGGGAGAGAGAGAGAGAGAGAGAGAGAAAGAGGCGAAGGAGGCCTGGCAAAGTGGGGCAAAGCCAAGCAAGCCCCACCGCAAACCCTGCTGCTGCCCTCGGGACTCCCATTCCAAGCCGAGACCTGGGCAAGCGAGCTGTGTGGGGCTGCTTTATTTCCTTGGTTGGGGGGCGAGGAGGAAGGGCTCTGCCGTGTTCCCGGGGCTGAATCCTAGGAGGAGGGGGCTGCGGGGATGGAGACTCCACTTGCTGCTGCTGCTTGTGCCCTCGTCGCCTTTCTCCGTCTCGCCCTCCCTCGCCCTCGAAGGAGAAAGGCGGCGAGGGCCCACGGGAGAAAGAGGGGGGGTGGCTCTTCAGAGCCGGCTAGGAAACGCTGGCCGGAGCTGGCAGGTGCGCCTATAAATACCCTCCTGCTGCATGCGTGGGGGGGGCTGCATGCAAGATGCAGGACGGGATGGGGACTTCCTGCTTCGTGAAAGCACGCAGCAGGAAGGAGGAAGGCAACAAAGAAATTAAGAGAGAGCGCGCGCGCAGGCAAGGAAGATCCCCTTCCCGGGTGCGTGTGGCGGCGAGTTTGTGGGCAGGGAAGAAAGAAGCCCCGCGCGGATGGAAGGATGCAGTAGGAGCATGCGCACGCGCTCGCATACACAACAGGTGATCTTTTCAACTTGATTGTTCATATAGTAGCTCACATGATGAAAAAGTGTGGGCACCCCTGCCCTAGGCTCTTTGTTTACCCTCCAATTTACTGAAACTCACACAAAAGGATTTTTGGTCTTGCTTGGCCAACAGGAAATCACAGATTATAAGGCCTTTGTCTGCAACTCAGAAAAACTGGTTTGGGCTGAAGCCCAGCCTCATGGCACACTCAGGACCACTCCTTCTCTCATTATTCCTCCTTCTTCGCCCTCATTGGCTGGGGCCATGCACAGGGACCGCCTGTGCCCCGCCTGAAAGTGATGACATCTGCCAATCAGCAGCAGGGGTGGGAAGAGGGAAATTCAAATCTGTAACCCTATAAAAAGGGATGTTCACCAATGTAGCGGCATTGCAGCATGGCAGAATGATTGCGGCTGTGGTCCCTTCCAGCTGGACTGAATAAAACCTCAATGGCACCCTCTTCAGGCTTTGGTGAGATCTGTTAAATTGAGACATTTTAGGAAAAATATGTGATTGGTTGTTTCCTTTCTCACCAGGTTTGACATGGGCCCTCTTTGGTGGGTCTAGCCGGTCTGCCTTCATGGCAAGACCCCCAAATTCCGTTCGTTATCAACATTGTCCACATGCTTGTGGATTTCAGTGGCTTCTCTGTGTAGTGGTTGTTAGAGTGGTCCGACATTTCTGTGTTCTCAAATAATATGCTGTGTCAGGAATTGTTGGACTACAGTGTATTTATTACTAGCTTGGGGACCCGGCGGTGCCCGGGTTATTTGAGGAAGGCATTGTGTGCCAAGGTTGGTTCCTATTAGATGTTTATGTGGCTTGCAGTGGTCTCAGGAACTTAGTGAAGGTACTGCGAGTCCCATTGGCCATGGTCCATCCCCCTCCAAACAGCACCAGGATGTTGAGTCAGTCATGGGGGCTCTGTGTGTCACATTTGGTCTTGGTCATTCTCTGGATGAGGGTTGCAGCGGTCTCGGAAGGTGAGTGAAGGCATTTCAAGTCCCATCATCTGTGGTCCGTCCTCCTTGAAACAGCACCAGGGTGTAGAATGGGTCAAGGGGCTCTGTGTGCTAATTTTGGTCTGTATTGGTCATTGGGTGTGGATCGCGTTGTGAAGTGGGCCATTGGGCCCCTGTGTGCCAAGTTTGGTCCTGATCCGTCACTGCTGTGGACCGCGGTGTCTGACAGCCCGAGGCCTTTCCTTTTCTCTCTACGTCACCTTAGAATGTTGGAATGTGGATAAGCCAATCGGAGTCCTTTATGCAAATACCATTTCAGTGGCAACCAATTCCCTCTGTCTGAGGCCGTAGAATGTTGGAGTTCTGAGGCTGGCCAATCAGAGTCCTTTATGCAAATAATCTCATATTGGGAACCTATCGAAACGCTGTCACATATTCCTTGTCACCTCCGCACCTCCCAGAAAATGAACATTCCATTTCCAACGGGAAAAAACTGTCATTTGGCTAACTCAAGCCTTCAGTTGCGTTCTGTTTTGCTGGCCAGCCAGAGTCCTTTATGCAAATACTGTCTCAGTGACAACCAATTACCTCTGTCTGGTGCCTTAAAATGTTGGAGGTCTGAGGCTGGCCAATCAGAGTCCTTTATGCAAATATTCCCACAGTGGCAACCAACCGAAACGCTGGCACATATTCCTCCGCACCTCCCGCTCTCCGCACTGCCACAAACACTGACTTTTATTATATACATAGAAGATAGATAGATTTATTGGCATCATTTATATCCTGCCCTTCTCACCCCACAGGGGGCTCAGGGCGGATTACAATGCACATATACCTGGCAAACATTCAGTGCCGTTAGACCAGTGTTTCCCAACCAGTGTGCCGTGGCACACTAGTGTGTCGTGAGCAATCATCAGGTGTGCTGTGGGAGATTGGAACCTCCAATACCCTTTATTCCCCCTCCTGCTCTCTGGGTGTAGGTGAACTACAACTTCCAAACTCAAGGTCAATTCCCAAGCAAACCCTTTCAGTACTTTCTGTTGATAATGAGAGGTCAATATGCCAAGTTTGGTTCAATTCCATTGTTGCAAGAGTTCAGGATGCTCTTTGATTGTGTGTTAACTATAAATCCCAGAAACTGTAACTCCCAAATGTCAAGGTCTATTTCCTCTAAACTCCATCTGTGTTCACATTTGGGCATATTTTTAATGTCGTTCTAGAACATAAGAACATAAGAAGAGCCATGCTGAATCGGGCCTCAGCCCATCTAGTCCAGCATTCTGTGTCACACAGTGGTCCACTGGTTGTACACAGGGATCTCTAGCAGAAAGGAGGGCAAAACCCTCACCTGCTCCCGACCCCCCACAACCAGTACCCGGGGAAATCCTGCCTGCCTCCATCAACACAGAGGTGGCACTTGGATGTCCATTTCAGTAACTACGGATTCCCTTGGTATCCATGAATCTGTCTAATCCTGCCTTGAAGCTGTCCAGGCTGACCGCTGTCACAACCTCCTCTGGAAGTGAGTTCCATAACCCAATGACCCTCTGGGTGAAGAAATATTTACCTTTATTAGTCCTAACTTTCCTACCTTGGAGCTTCAGGGAGTGCCCTCTAGTCCTAGTGTTGTCCTGACAGAGAAAATATTTTTCTCTATTCACCTTTCTATCCCATGCATGATTTTATACACTTCGATCAAGTCACCTCTTAAACGCCCGTCTTTCAAGGCTGAAAAAGACCAAGGCGTTGCAACCTGATTTCGTAAGGGAACTGCTCCATCCCTTGGATCATTCTTGTTGCCCTTTTCTGTACCTTTTCCAGTTCCGTTATATCCTTCTTGAGGTGCGGTGACCAGAATTGTACACAGTACTCCAAATGTGGCCTTACCATCGATTTGTAGAGAGGCAATACAACATTTGCCGACCTATTTTCGATTCCTTTCTGATCATGCCAAGCATAGAATTTGCTTTTTCACTGCTGCAGCGCACTAGGTTGACATCTTCATTGAGCTGTCCACAAGACCCCAAAGATCCCTTTTTCTGGTTTGTCTCGGAAGCTTTGACCCCATCAATTGGTAGGTGTAGTTGGGGTTCTTTGCCCCGATGTGCATGACTTTACACTTGTTTAGGTTAAAATGCATTTGCCACTTTGTTGCCCATTCACTCAACCCCCGAGAGATCTTTCTGGAGCTCTTTACAATCAGTTTCATTTTAACTACCCTGAACAGTTTAGTGTCGTCTGCAAACTTTGCTACCTCAGAATTTACTCCTACATCCAGGTCATTAATGAATAAATTAAAAAGTAACGGACCCAAAACTGAACCTTGGGGTCCGCCACTTCTCACCTCTTTCTAATGTTATTTTACCCTGTTTTATCTTGTATTGTTGTTTTTACTCTGCGTTCTTTTGGTCTGTGAGCCGCCCCGAGCCCACTGGGAGTGGCGGCATAGAAGCCGAATGAAATAAATAAATAAATAAAAATATTGAGTATTCATGCCAAGTTTGGTCCTGATCCAACATTGTTTCAGTCCACAGTGCTCTCTGGATGTAGGTGAACTACAACTCCAAAACCCAAGGTCAATGCCCACCAAACTCTTATAGCATCTTCTCTTGGTGATGGGAGTTCTGTGTGGGAAGTTTGTGTCTTTCTGCCATTCCTGCCAGGATATCTATGTTGTGTTCCTCGAAACAGGCCCAGGTTTCACACTGAGTGTATAAATACATTCAAAAACATATTAACTATACGTATTACTGTGTTAGAGTGTCATTGTGTGTCATTTTGGTTGGTGGTGTGCCCCAGGATTTTGCAAATGTAAAAAGTGTGCTCAAAAAAGGTTGGGAAACACTGCGTTAGACATACAACATCTATAGACAGAAACAGAGACAATGTAACATTCCAGCTTTCTGGCTTCAGGAGGGTATGCTCGATTCTGGCCACAGGGGGAGCTGCCTTCACCATCCACTTGTGACACCGAGTCCTTTTGCCATGGCTGAATGCGATGACATCCTGGGAGCTGTAGTCTGCAAGCAACTATGGGAAGGTGAGGAGAAGGCCCCGAGACAGGCGCCCCCCTCTTACGGTTGGCTATTCAGGTAGACTGCTGCGTAAAGAGGAGGCTCCACCAAAAGAATTAAAGCATTCTTAGGCCTGATTATTCCCATCATTCTTGCATTGCTTCTCGATTATCAATTTTCTCTCTCTGTGCAAATTATAAGGAGGAGAGCGGAAGGGACGGCGGCATCTTCGCAAAGTACCGCAGCCGCATGTCCTTCATTGCGTTGTCAGATGTTTGCGGTAATTCAGGTTTTCTCCTTCTTACGGGTTGGAAAAATTAATGCATTTCAAAACAATCAAATTACTCCCATTAGGATTTTTTTTTTAAAAAAAAATTTTTGGCGGAGGAGCGAAAGGTAAAAAAGCAGAGAGAAGGAAACCTAATCAAACCAAGCCGGAGCTTAGACAGAAATTTTTTCCCCTTTCCCTTTTTAAAAAAATATTAAGGCAAAGCAAACGACTTACAAGCTGCCTTTATCCCCCCTGTGTCTTTGATGTGGGAATTATTGACAACTTTCCGTGCGGGTCTATCTCTCCCAACACCGGCAACAAAGAGCATTTTTATCATGCTATTGGAAGGGAAAAAGGTTTAACCCTTTTGGAAGTGAGGAACTTCTGCTACAGCCGGATTTTTTTTTTTTTATGGAGGAGGAGGGACTGAAAGTTGGCGCTGAGAGGATGCAAACGAACCCATTTCTCCATTACCTGTGCCTTCCCAATGGCGACCCCTTAATGCAGTTCCTCATGTTGTGGTGGCCCCCACAGGCCCAGATAAACCTTTTTGCACCCTAGGCCAGTCTTTCTCAGCTGGTGTGCCGTGGCACACGGTGTGCCGTGACGGACCTCCTGCTGCCCGCGAGAAGAAAAGCTCTCTGCCCCCCCCCTCCCCCTCCTGCCGAATTCCTGCTGCTTGGGGGAGGAGGGAAGGGCGGGCAGTGGCGAAGAAAAAAGAAGAAGGGGCCGGGCGCCTCCTTCGGCCGTTTCCCAGCCCGGCCTCAGCCCGCCATGACTCCCACCATGACTCTCGCCCCTCGCTCGCTGAAGCCGCGTGGAGGAGGAGCCCCACCCACTGAAGCCCGTCCACCGCTCATGCTCCTCCTCTGTAGGGAGAGGCTGAAGCTGGGGAGGCGAGGGCATGGCGTGGCCTGTAGGAGAGCTGAAGCTGCTGGGGAGGGCCGAGCATGGCGCGGCCTGTGGGAAGGCTGAAGCTGGGGAGGGGCGGGGGGCGTGGCCTGTGGGAGGCTGGCAGCTGGGGAGGGGCGGGGCATGGGGG
>JARBWK010000861.1:0-7500 GCA_030556195.1 Anolis apletophallus
CCTCGCCCTCTCCCGAGCTATGATGACTCTCTTGGGAGAGGGGGGGGAAAGCACTGAGAGGGGCGGTGTTTTTAAAAAATAATGTTTTGGGGGCCCAATCCGCTGCCCCCAAAACCAGCTGCGAGGCCATGGCCTAGTATGGCCTTATAAGTAATCGGGCCTGACCTACCCAGGCCTCTGAACATCATCGAATCTAATGCACACCTCAAATTTCAAAAACTTGAAACTAAAAACTAATTTTTAAAAAGCAATGCGCAATGCAATACGCAAGAAGTGGCAAAAAATCAATGCGCTCTTCAGTCCAAGGTGTGCAATGAAATTGCAGTTGCTGCTTCCTTCGTACAGATTACTTCTGTTAGAGACGGAAAGGTCGGAGCACCAAAGCGTCCGGCCAGGCAAAGGAAAACCTTGGGTCCCGGTCCTCGTTTGGTAAGGAAGCCTTTCCCCTGTTGCATAGCCACCTGCGGTCGCAACTTGCATCCTTGTGCTTTGGGAGGAAATGGGAGGCAACAACAACAACAACAACAAATGGCATTTTGGAAAATGGCAAATGGAAGACTTATGGAAATATAATACACACACACACACCAGAAACACAGCAAGTTGTGAAAGCAGTGATTATACAGAGCAGGCATGGGCAAACCGGGCCCTCCCTCCCCTCCCTCAGGTGTTTTGGACTCCAAGTCCCATCATTCCTAACAGCCTCAAGCCCCTTCTTTTCCCCCTGTACGCCGCGGCTGAGCGGGAAAGGAAAGGGCTTGAGGCTGTTAGGAATGGTGGGAATTGGAGTCCAAAAACACCTGAGGGAGGGCCCAAGTTTGCCCATGCTTGACATAGCTCAATGTTTCTCAACCTGGGGGTCAGGACCCTGGGGTCGCAAGGGGTTTAATAGGTCACCAAAGACCACCAGGAAACATATATTTCTGATGGTCTTGGGAACCTCTTTGGCAGAGAAGACTGGCGATCCCGCCACCAGTCCTTCTCTTTTTGGAAACAGAGGGTGAATCCTCCCACCAAAAGCCCTCCTTCGCTGTGATTGGCCAGCCTCTCAATCAGCCTCTAAGCCAAGGGGAGGGGAGAGCAGGCGTGCTCAGCGCTCGTGCGAGCGAGGGAGAGCGTGCAAAGCTGGAGGGAGGCTCGTGCCAGCAAGTCCCTTCAAGGCATGGCGGTCTCTGTGTGGGAAGTTCAGCCCAATTCTCTTGGTGGAGTTCAGAATGCTCTTTGATTGTAAGTGAACTATAAATCCAGCAACTACTCCCAAATGACAAGGTCTATCTTCCCCAAACTCCACCAGTGTTCACATTTGGGCATATTGAGTATTTGTCCCAAGTTTGGTCCAGATCCATCCTTGCTTGTGTCCACAGTGCTCTCTGGATATAGACGAACTACAACTCCCAAACCGTTCCAGTATTTTCTGTTCGTCATGGGAGTTCTGTGTGCCAAGTTTGGCTCAATTCCATCATTGGTGAAGTTCAGAATACTCTTAGATTGTAAGTGAACTATAAATCCCAGCAACTACAACTCCCAAATGACAAGGTCTATCTTCCCCAACCTTCACCAGTGTTCACATTTGGGCACATTGAGTATTTGTGCCAAGTTTGGTCCAGACCTATCATTGTTTGAGTCCACAGTGCTCTCTAGGTGTAGTTGAACTACAACTCCCAAACTCAAGGTCAATGCCCACTGAACCCTTCCAGTGTTTTCTGTAGGTCGTTGGAGTTCTGTGCCCAAGTTTGGTTCAATTCAATCATTGATGGAGTTCAGAATACTCTTAGATTGTATGTGAACTATGAATCCCAGCAACTACAACTCCCAAATGTCAATGTTGATTTTCCCCAAACTTCACCAGTGTTCACATTTGGGCACACTGAGTATTCGTGCCAAGTTTGGTCCAGACCTATCATTGTTTGAGTCCACAGTGCTCTCTAGGTGTAGTTGAACTACAACTCCCAAACTCAAGGTCAATGCCTACTGAACCTTCCAGTATTTTCTGTTGGGGGTCAACACAAAAAATGAGGAACGGTATTGAGGGGTCATGGCATTATGGTAAGGTTGAGAAACACTGATCTAGAGCATGGTGTGCTCGAAAAGGCCCGTTGTCTCGTACTGGACAGGTAGCAGGAGCGAGTGATGGAACAACCAACAGGTTCTGCTCTTCCGAGCGCAGTGATCTCGGGGGAATGTACGGGTAAGGCGGTCCCTTAGGTACTCAGGCCCTAGACCGTGCAAGGCCTTAAAGGTTAACACCAGCACCTTGAAAGGCAATCCGTACTCGATGGGAAGCCAGTGCAGTTGCCGTAGAATGGCGTAATATGCTCCCTCACTGGTGCACCCACCAGCAAGCGAGCAGCGGCATTCTGCACTAGCTTGAGTTTCCGGATTGTCGACAGGGAAGGCCCACGAGAGGGCGTTACAGTAGTCCAGCCTCGAGATGACCGTCGCCTGGATCACCGTGGCCAGGTCGTCCCTGGACAGGTAGGGTGCCAGTCGCCTAGCCTGGCGAAGATGATAAAACGCCGTTTTGCTGACCATGGCGACCTGAGTCTCCATGGTCAGCAAAGGGTCCAATTGGACGCCTAAGCTCTTTACGAGGATGACGGGCTGAGCTGCTCGCCATCCAGGGAAGGCAACCGGCACTCATCCAGCCCAGGGCGACCGGGCCACAAGATTTCCGTCTTCGACGGATTCACCTTCAGCCGGCTGGCACGCAGCCAACCAGTCACGGCTTCAAGGCATAGATGGAAACAATCGGGTACGGTATCCTGCCTGCCGTCCATTCTCAGCAGAAGCTGGGTGTCATCCGCGTACTGATAACACTCCAGACCAAAGTCGCGAACCAGCTGTGCCAGGGGCGCATATAGATGTTGAATAATAGGGTGAGAGGATGGCCCCTGGGGGACCCCACAACTTAATGGGAGTCTCCCGGAGACCTCCTCTCCCCTCTCCACACGTCCCCCGGTCCCGGAGGAAGGAGGCCACCCACTTAAGGGCAGTCCCCTCACCCGGTCACGGCTAGACGGTGGGCCAACAATGCATGATCTACGGTATCAAACGCTGCTGTTAGATCTAACAAAACAAGCACGGCTGACCCACCCTGGTCCAGCTGGCGGCGAAGTTGGTCTGTAATGGCGACAAGCACGGTCTCCGTCCCATGCCCAATACGGAAGCCGGACTGGAAGGGATCAAGTCCAGCTGTGTCTTCTAAGAACCGCTGCAGCTGATCCGCTGCTGCCCTCTCAATTACCTTGCCTAGAAAAGGCAAGTTGGAAACCGGCCTGTAGTGGAGGGAGCCGAAAGATCTAACTCGGCTTCTTCAGCAGCGGTCTTACCAAAGCCTCTTTCAGTCCCCCGGAAGACTCCTTGCTCAAGGGAGCTATTTATGATCGTGCCCAGGGGCCACGTAACCCCCTCCCTGCAAGATCTAATTAGCCAGGAGGGGCACGGGTCGAGGGAGCAAGTGGTTGGTCTAGCTGCAGCAAGTAACTTATCGACAGCTGCTACGTCCAGCAGTTGTAAACAGGTGAAGGTGGACCCGCCGAGTGGCGGCGGAGTCTCGAGTTCAACCACTGTATCAAGGGTGACTGGGATGTCCCGGCGGAGAGTCGAAATCTTGTCTGCAAAATAGTTCTGGAAAGCCTCAGCTGTAGGAGCCAAATCCTTATCATTTGGGACCGCCGAAATTGTGGTCAAAGACCGAATTATTCTAAAAGTTGAGCTGGGTGTGAGCTGGCCGACTCTATCAAGGAGGAATAATAAACCTTTTTTGGCCTCCTTGATAGCACGCTCATAAACATCCTTAAATTGTTTATAAGCTGATTTCGATGCTCCGTCACGGAGATCCCGCCACACGTCCTCTAGCTGTCTCTTCCTCCGTTTCATCGCTCGAAACTCCTTGGTAAACCAAGGGGCGCGATTTCGACGGGGGGTGAGAGAGCGTCTGGGGGGCGATCTCGTCTAAGGCCGTGGTCAAAGAGGTGTTCCAGCAGTCCACTTGCCTGTCGACTGAGTCGCTGGGGAGTTCCAAGTCCCTCAGAGCATTCAGGAACCTAGTGGGTTCCATAAGTCTCCTTGGGCGAACCAGAATGGGTTCGGCACCCTTACCAGGAGGGGGGGCCACTTCAAGACGGACTTCCAGGACACCGTGATCCGACCATGGAACCTCTTCTAAAGAGGCTAGGGTCACTTGAATTCCAGCCGCGAAGATCAAATCCAGGGTGTGCCCGGCCTGGTGCGTGGGACCGGTCTTACAAAGTGAGAGACCTAATGTCTCCATGGTGGACCATGCTACCTGTCCAGTACGAGACAACGGGCCTTTTCATTTGTGGCTCCCATGACTTGGAACTCGCTACCCAATCATGTCCGGGCAATGCATGAACTCGGCCCTTTTCGAAGAGCCTGTAAGACTGTCCTCTTCAGAACAGCGTTCGGCTAACTGAATGAAGAGGTTTACTAGTGTCCCAACCTAAGATCGAGGATCTGTAATTAGTTGGCTATTGATTATGTTTTTACTGTTCTATGGAACTTCGTTGTGCATTTGTATTGTACATTTTATTCTTGTTGTGATCCGCCCCGAGCCTGCAGGGAGGAGCGGAATATAAAATTGACTAATAAATAAATAAATAATAAATAACTGCAGAAACTTGGTAGAACCACACTCTGAGCCCCCTTGACCCTTCCCACACCTGCATGACCTCTTCCTCCCCCCCAAAGGCGGACCAGAGGCATGTGTCCAACTTGAGGTTTATTATTAGGCATCGCTTGCTAATGCTGAGAGTACAGCATGCGGGGGAGGATTTCGTCACGTGCACCCAGACATCAGTGGTGGAGCATGGCCTGGGTTTGATGCCCCCCACCCAAATTGTTGTTGCATGGAAAAGGGGGTCTCAAGTGACCCCACAATAGGTCCCGCTTTCTCAGCCTCTGCAATCGAGGGGCATTACAGTCTCTGGCAATGGCAGTTTGATTTGGGGAGGGAGCGGGAGTGGGAGACGTACCATCCAGAAGAGCCCCTTGGTAGGGATATGTGCTCAGACCTGTCCCAGGGCCCCTTGATTACCCCCCGAACCTCAACACACACACACAGACAAGGGAACACACAGGCCCACAAGTGGAGACCCCCTCCCCATCTAAAATGCCCCCCTCCCAGTCTGGAGCATTGGGGTCACAACAGACAGGATAATAATAACGATCCCTTTGGCGTCGGGCGATATGTCTGGGGTTACAAGGGGACTCTAACCCATATTGGAACATTATTATTATTATTATTATTATTTGCTATGAGTCACGATGACTGCTCTCCCTACAGGCGGCCTGTCTGTCCATGAGCAGCAGTCTCTCTGTCCAGTCTGTCGGCCGGAGGGCTCTCCAAGGCGGCCAAAGGCCCTTCCCGCCCCGTCAGGCCAGCCAACAGCCGGGCGAGCGAGCGAGCGAGCGGGCAATGGCCGGCCCTCATCCACGGCCGGAGTGGCCCTCCTCTTCCTTCCCCGAGGGATCCTTCCCACAAAGTGGCAGGCGAAGAGGGGCCGGCAGAGCTCTCTCCCAGAGCGGCCCCAGCGAGGGCCCAGGCTCAGCGGGACATTAGCTGCCGGGGTCCGAGGAGGAGCAGTGTCTGTGCAAGTCCGCCGCCGAGGAGGAGGAGGAGGAGGAGGAAGGGGGGAGCGGGGAGGGCCGGGGGCAGCTGTCCAGGGAGGGAGAGGCGCCGAGGGGCCAAGGGGGGCTCCACCAGCAGCACAACGTCACTGTCCCGGCTGCAGGGGGGCAGCGCAGAGGGGTCCAGGCGCCGAGGCAGGAAGTCCGGGACCTGGGAGGGAAACGCGGGAGTCAGCAGAGTTTGGGGGTAGAAGAGACCCCCAAGGACACCCAGGCCAACCCCCTTCTGCCATACAGGCAGTCACAACCCAAGCCTACCTACCTACCTACCTACCTTCATCTATCTATCTATCTATCTATCTTCATCTATCTTCATCTATCTATCATCTATCTATCTATCTATCTATCTACTGTATCTATCTATCCTTCTATCCATCCATCCATCCATCTGTATTTCATAGAATCCTAGAGTTGGAAGAGACCTTAAAAGCCTCCAAAGAAGGAGCCTCCACCACACTCTGAGGCAGAGAGTTCCACTGCTGAACGGCTCTCACAGACAGGAAGTTCTTCCTCATGTTCCTCATGCTATGGTGAGACCGCTGCTGAAGAAGCCGAATTTAGACCTTTCGGCTCCCTCCAATTACAGGCCTGTTTCCAACTTGCCTTTTTTGGGCAAAGTAATTGAGAGGGCAGCAGCGGATCAGCTGCAGCGGTTCTTAGATGACACAGCTGGACTTGATCCCTTCCAGTCCGGCTTCCGTATTGGGCATGGGACGGAGACCGTGCTTGTCGCCATTACAGACCAACCGCGCCAGCTGGACCAGGGTGGGTCAGCCCTGCTCGTCCTGTTAGATCTGACAGCAGCATTTGATACGGTAGATCACGCATTGTTGACCCACCGTTTAGCCGGCGCTGGGGTCGGGGGGACTGCCCTTCAATGGGTGGCCTCCTTCCTCCGGGGCCGGAGACCACGGGGGGAGGGGGGCGGGGCGGTCTCCGGGAGGTCCCCGCTTTAGTGTGGGGTCCCCCAGGGGGGCTATCCTCTCCCCCTTATTATTCAACGTTTATATGCGCCCCCTGGCCCAGCTGGCCCGCGACTTTGGTCTGGAGTGTTATCAGTATGTGGATGACACCCAGCTTCTGCTGAGAATGGACGGCAGGCTGGACTCCGTACCCGATTGTTTCCATCGATGCCTTGAAGCCGTGACTGGTTGGCTACGCGCCAGCCGGCTGAAGGTGAATCCGTCAAAGACGGAGATCCTGTGGCCTGGTCGCCCCGGGCTGGGTGGGTGCCGGTTGCCTACCCTGGATGGCGAGCAGCTTAGTTCATCATCCCTAGTTAAGAGCTTGGGTGTTCAGTTGGACTCCCTGCTGACCATGGAGTCCCAGGTCTCCGCGGTCAGCAGGGTGTCCTTCTTCCACCTACGACAGGCTAGGCGACTGGCACCCTACCTGTCCAGGAGCGACCTTGCGACGGTAATCCAAGCGACGGTCATCTCGAGATTGGACTACTGTAACGCCCTCTACGTTGGCCTTCCCTTGTCGACGATTCGGAAACTCAAGCTGGTGCAGAATGCCGCCGCTCGCTTGCTGACGGGCTCGTCGGTAAGGGAGCATATCACGCCCATCTTCCGGCAGCTGCACTGGCTCCCTATTGAGTACCGAATCGCCTTCAAGGTGTTGGTATTGACCTTTAAGGCCTTACACGGCCTAGGCAAACAATACGCAGTGGCAGCTACGACCATACAGCGATACAAGTGAAGGACCACACAAAAGAACTAGTTCGTACTCAATATATCATCATTGTTAAAGATATATAATCAAATCAATAGCATAGCAAACATACAGTGTTATACTCACAACCAATTACAATGTTTAAGGATTAATGGAAGGACCAGGAGGGTCAAATTA